>JABCKT010000424.1:0-14872 GCA_018858115.1 Tephrocybe rancida | reverse complement strand
ATTCTGTTAACTGGTTACGGTCCCGGTCTTTTGAATTTTGATGAAAAACCGGACCAGGACCGGACTTTCGAACACTACCCACCAGCTCCATCAGCCACATGCACACCACTGTGGTCGCTCACACTAGCACCACTACAGCTGTTGCCCAGACTAGCACCACTATTGCAAACACTGCTGCCACTGTGATGCCTGCAGCAATATGCACAACCTCCTATGCTTGGCCCCTTCCCCAGGATTATGCAGCAACATATGGTCAGATGCACGCCGCTTGTTTGGAGGCTGAAGCAGAGAAAAAGGCATTGGCTGAGGTGGCAAAGGCAGCTGAGATGCTGATCACCATTGTTTTCTGGCTCAAGGTATGTTGTATCCTTCATCTAAAAATCCTTTCTAATCACGTCTATTGTAAGGCTGGTCCTCCCAGGTACTTCAAGATCACAACAAAACATACACAGCTTGGCTACTTCATCCCCGACGAGCAGCTAGTCCTGAAAGCAGTCATCAGGGAGTGCTCTTCTTCCAAATCATTTATTTGTGTCCTCACCAACTATCTCAACAGTAGTGTTTGAAAGTCTGGTCTTGGTCTGGTTTTTCATCAAAATTCAAAAGACCGGGACCATAACCAGTTAACAGAATTCAAAAAAGTGAAAAAAAACTGGACTAGGACTGGTCTTAACTGGTTTTGAGCACTTTACACCCCCCCCTTTTCCAGGTGGAGTCCGGGTGGAGTCCAGGTGGGCTCCACCTGGACAATGACCCCAGCCAAATTCTCAAATTTGGCTGTTCTAATCCAGTCCAAGTCCGGTCCAAGTCTGGGTGGAGTCCACTGGACTCTGGGTGGACTGAACAGACTCCGCGGACTCTGCCTGGACTGTGGTCCGGGTGGAGTCCAGTGGACAAGAGCAGACAAGAGCGGACACGAGCGTCTCAGTGCTCAATGAAATCAAAATTCCTTATTTATTATTATAAATAAAAGAATTTCACACTATTGAGAGTTGAACCGAAGGCTCCATGGAGCTTAGTAAGCATGAATGCTGGCAATCTAACCACTGCTCCAGCAGTCTGATGTCAGTAGCCCAGCCATGGCAGCTAGTTGATGGTATCATTTGATGGCAGTTGCCCAAGTTGCCCAACACATCACAGAGGGCAATTGCCTGTGTCCCCATTTGTAAAGCCATCAAATGATTTATAAGGTAGTAAAAAGGCAAAATGCGAAAATAATCATTTAAAATACACAAAATAAGCTCTGAATATCATCCATTGCACGAAAATGGGCTGCTCAGGGTGATCCCGGATCATTAAATAGCAGTTGACCCTTTTAGCAGCCTCCGAGAATATATTTGGACACTCTCCATATGTTTTTTCCTTCAAAATCAATGTGAGATGGATGGATGGATATAAATGTATATGGATGATGCACGGAAACGCGCGCCAATGCATCAGAAACCAACGATAAACAACCATCAACATTGCAAAAAGTGAGCTCGTTGTGCTACACAGTGAGCAGACACATTGATACACTGTCACAGAACCCAAATGTAGTTTCCCAATATGTTTTCAAAGAAGTTCTATGTTTTTCCCCCATGAAAATCATAGCGGATTGGATGGATGCAGAAAATTGCTTGTGGATGACGCCTGCGCCACATCAGCCACCCAGTAAACAATCATCAACAACATCCAAAAAAACATCGAACCCTATTGTCTGTGCTTCTATGTGCTTTGTAACATTATATACATAGTAATGTGACATATACACACATGCCTGACACAGTAGTGAGAGGTTACAGATGAGTGGGGCACATTGGAGTGCTGAAAACACACCAAAACACTGTTTTGAGCCACAATAAACAAGAGTAAACAAGTCTGATCAAATCTTTGTTGTCTTATCCCAAGCCCTCAAGGCCGTTTATAAATAATTGGAGTATACCATACACTGGAGGTACACTATACACAGGTACTGGAAAAGGATTTCCAGGATTCACACATAATGTGAGGTCACAATCAGCATCATGATGATTTGATAAAAAATTTTGATCTTTATTGCAAGGTCTTGTAGCATGCAATCAGTGATCAAACTCCTGTAAATACTGGGGTAGTAGTAGACCTAAGTATTAGCAAAGACACTGTGCTATTTCCCTATCAAATGAGCTCAGAATTAATAGTCCAATGATTTTGCATGAATTTTATGCTCCTGCACACCTTCAGAAACAATACAAAAATTGTCAAGGCCTCAACCTGGTGTCTATCCAAGTCACAGATGACGTCTACATATTATACTTGACTTTCTTCCCTACCGGTGACCCTTCGACATGGGTTTCCGCACCCTCAAAGCTCTCACACTCGGCTCCATCGCATCGTGCTCGTATTGAGAACATTGAGGCTGGACTCCATGCTCCCAAGGAGTATCCCGGACCCAGCCGCCAAGGAAATCTGATGGATTTCGTGATCCCCACCCGGGTAGGCTCCCAGAGCCAACGCTGTGCTGAATCTGCGGCTTCTGCTGCTGCTGCCAATGCTGCCTCCACTACCGTCTCATGAATAGACGCCTTCCCAAAGCACCTGGTCAACTCTGCATTTGGCAACAAAATGTCCGCAAATCAGGTGTTGCCCAGGCAGTGCTCCTGAACTCTGTGCGACCAGAGAGCTGGGACGTCATCGCCCTGCAGGAACCCTACCTTGACCACCTGGGAAACACCAGAGCCTCCCGTTTTTGGTCTGTCATATACCCTTGCAATCATCGTAAAGATGGTAGCCCACGTTCCAGATCCATCATCCTTATTAATGCTAACATTGCCTCTGATGCCTACACTGTCATGGATGTTTTATCCAATGACATAACGGCTGTCCGCTTTAATGGTGAACACGGTTTCCTCAGCTTATTCAATGTATATAATGACTGTACGCACAACGACAGCCTCACGGCTCTCAGTGTGTACCTTTCCTTTCATTCTCTTACCGCTCGTCTGTCCCCAAGGGACCAGATGCTATGGCTTGGCGACTTCAACAAGCATCACCCAATGTGGGAAAGCATCGAAAACTGCCACCTCAACTCCTCAGAGGAGAGCGTAGGCCCCCTTCTCCATCTTCTCCAGAGACATGACATGGAGCTGGCCCTCCCTGCTGCCTGGCCCACTCTCCAGACCCATAATGATCAGTGGACACGCCCAGACAATGTCTGGCGTGTGCACTCTGACAATGATTTTGTCATCGCATGCTACACTGATGCAGGGCTAAGACCACCTATCACTGACCATCTCCCCATCATCACGATTTTAGAACTTCCTGTTGCCCGAACGTCCTCCCCCCCCTCCAAGGACTTCCGTGATGTCCTCTGGGATGAGTTCAACAAATCTCTGAAGGAGAAGCTGACCACCATCCCGGCCCAACTCATTTTGAATGAGGCTGAGTTTAACTCCCAGGTGGAGTCACTCACGAAATTGCTGCAGGACACCATTACCACACATGTGCTGATTCGTAAACCTTGCACCTTCACGAAGCGTTGGTGGACTCCAGAACTCACAGACCTGAAAAAGAAACGTGCAAAATCCGAAAGGGAAGCTCACAAATTCAGCGACGTACGAGATCACCCATCGAAAACCAAAGCAAAGAATCTCTCCAACGAGATGGCCAAGGTAATCGACTCCACACGCAAGGCCCATTGGATAAACTGGCTCGAGAATATCGGACCCAGCCAGATCTACCTTGCCAATAGATACATTGTCGAAGAACCCACTGATTTATCTAGCGCACGCATTCCAACTCTTGAGTACTTGGTCAATGGCATCAAGAAGAAGGCATCTACCAACGCTGTGAAAGCACAGGTCTTAGCTGAGTCTTTCTTCCCTCCCCCTCCTCCTACCCCCTCTATTCCTTCCTCTGCATACCCCAAGCCCCTCCTGGGCATCCGCTTCTTTACCCGTACCCGCATCCTTGAGGCAATACGTCTCTTAAAACCACACAAAGCCCCTGGTCCTGACGGGATCCCCAATGTAATACTCAAGGAATGTGCTGACACCCTTATCAATCATCTCTACTTTATCTTCCGGGCTGTTTTTGAACACAACCTTTACCATGACAGCTGGCTTGTCTCTACGACACTTGTTCTCCGCAAGCCGGGAAAGCCCTTCTACAATGTTGCCAAAGCATACCGTCCCATAGGGCTCCTGAATACCATCGGGAAGCTCCTTTCCACCCTCGTTGCTGCTGACCTATCTTATCTTGCAGAGAAACACGAAATGCTCCCTCCAACTCAGTTTGGCGGGCGCCCTGGCCACAACACCACCGACGCGATGCACCTCATATCCCATAAGATCAAGGACACATGGCACAAAGGCAACGTCGCTACAGCTCTCTTCCTCGATGTTCAAGGGGCCTTTCTGAATACGGTCCGTGAGCGCCTCATCCATAATATGAGGGAGTGTGGTGTCCCAGAATGCTTCATACAACTGACAGATCGGATGCTTACAAACCGGAAAACACGCCTACAGTTTGATGATTTCATCTCAGAACCCACCAATATCTTCAACGGAACAACGCAAGGCTGTCCCCTCTCCATGATATTCTACGCCTTCTACAACGCGCCCCTCATCCAAACAGCCCACCTAAATTCAAAGTCTGAGTGCACCTGTGGCTTCGTCGATGACACCATGTTCCTAGCTATAGCCAAGACCCTTCCCGATGCTCACATGATTGTCTCTGACATGATGACGTGCCCCGAAGGTGGCTTTGATTGGTCCTTATCCCACAACTTGCCGTTCGAACTCTCCAAGTTGGCCCTCCTCAACTTTCCTCGTTCCCACCGCGACTTGGTACCCCCCGACCTCGTTCTCACATGCACCAACCCCGATGGATCCCGTACCCGCCAGCAAGTGGAAACCAAGCCCACCTACAAATACCTGGGTGTTGTCTTTGACACGAAGTTACGCTGGACTGCACATTTTCAAAAGGTTATTGCCAGCTCCGTCTGGTGGTCCTTCCAGGTAGCACGACTCTCACGTATATCTGGGGGCATGCCCCCCCACCGCATCCGACAACTATACAACACTGTCGCAGTGCCTGCCTTCACTTACGCAGCCGACATCTGGTACACTGGCCTCCATGACTCTCCCAGCGGCAAGAAAAGGCTTGGATCTGTATCGATAACGAAGAAACTGACCCCTGTGCAGCGCCGAGCTGCAAAGCTCGTCACTGGCTCCCTGAAGACCACGGCTGGTGATGTCCTCGATGTCCATACTAACTTACTCCCTATAGAGTTCCTGTTCCACAAAGTCCTATTTCGAGCTGCGGTATGTCTCTCCTCCCTACCCCCACCCCACCCCCTCCACTGCCTTGTTATCAAAGCTGCTGGGCATTATGTGTGCCGGCACCGCTCCCCTCTTCACCATTTCTTCTTTGTCACAGGTATAGACCCTCCCCAGGTGGAAACCATCCTCCCGTGCCGCCGCCGTCCCAACTACTTACCTTCCTTCACCACACGCATCGAACCCAACAAAGACACGGCCCTACAGGCATCTGAACGAGCCCATCGTACGTCCCCCGTTGCGGTTTACTGCGACGGCTCTGGCTTCGAGGGCGAGGTCGGCGCCTCGGCAGTACTTTATATCGACCAGACCGAAGTCAAACACCTCAAATATCACCTTGGCCCAATAACCAAACATACCGTATACGAAGCTGAGATCGTGGGCCTCTCGATGGCTCTCCACCTCCTTACTGGCCTCACTTGCCAACTGCAAAATTGAACGTCAATCGGATCCGACAGCCAAGCGACAATCAGAGCCCTCAGCAATCAACGCCTGCATCCAGCGCATTACCTCCTTGACCACGTCCACACAGCCGCAGAAAAACTCCATGTGAAGCAAGACTGGCTGGCCCGGGCAGGCGAGCGTAGAGCCACTCTATGATGTGGTAACAAATGGATTGACTGTACCCGCAAAGTCATTGACCTACAGATACTCTGGACCCCAGGTCACCGCGGCTTCGCCCCCAATGAACGTGCCGATGAACTCGCAAAGGAAGCAGCAAACAGCTCCTCCAGCGAACCCAAACAGCTACCCATGTACCTCCGCCGCAAACCACTCCCCTCAAGCATTCCGGCCCTTCGTCAACACCACCTCCAGGCCATCACCCGGAACTGGAAACTCGATGGAAGAAGTCCCCCCAATTTGACGCCCTCAACAAAATAGATAAATTTCTACCCTCCAAATCGTACCTCCGCCTCATCTCCGAACTTGACTGCAAACGCTCCTCCATCATCTTGCAACTCCGCACTGGCCATTCTTCTCTCAACCACCACCTCTTCCATATTCAATGTTCTGAATCCCCATCATGCCCACATTGCCAGGGCCTTACAGTCGAGACTACAAGGCACTACCTTCTTGAATGCCCCCACTACCGCCATGAGCGGCACCGCTTCCTCCAGCGCAAGCTGAAACGTAAAGCTGAGTCACTTTCTTACATCCTCTCCTCCCCCAAAGCTCTACTGCACCTTCTCAGGTTCATCCTCGCAACTAAACACTTCAAGATCACCTCAGTGTCAGCCTGCCGCTTCGTAGACCTACCCGATCTCTAAACCTCCATGGACCCCTACCATCACATTCCCTATAATTACCCAAACCCCAAACTCTAATATGACTCATTTCGGCACTCAATCCTGACCCTCCATTAACTTTTATCTTAACCTTTTCCAGCTATTGTTGGGTGTGGCTTCGTGCTCGCTCAATTTCCCCCAATGCCTGCTCTGCAGGCACTTGTCGCCAAAGATCCTTAATCACTATACTGCTCATATACTTTTATTCTCAGGGCTAGAGGGAGGAAGAAGTCTAAAACAGTGTCGGAAACGCTGGCACGTTCTTTCTCCGCTTAACGGGGGGATGTTGCATTCTTCTGTCCTCATACTTTATATTACTACCCTCTATACGTTATGTGTGAGATGGGCGCCTTGCGCCCGGGCACAATAAAATTGATTGAAAATATATATATATTATACTTGAAGTGTAATTGATTTTAGAAAGAGAGGGTATCAAAATACATGAATCACAGTCAAGTATACACCTAGTTACACGCTGTGAGAGCTCGTTCTCGAATAACTTTTGCTAAACATATTCAAATTCCGAGATCTAAATCTGTACAGCCTGATATTCATCCCCAATACATGTTCCAATGTTCTGATCCCATATTGTACACTTAGATCTGTTCATATTCAGTTATCTATAAAGTTTTCCTGGCGGGTTTCATGAAATTTCCATTTTGAGTGAGTCCCAGAAAAGTCTGAAAATGGATTCCACACTTGTTTTGGCAGTTCAACCTTGCCACCTCACCACATTGTCGATCCCGCCGTGCACCACATACTGCCCCAAACCCCTCCGAAGTACAGGAGGTAAGTATTCCATGTTATTATACTTGTTTAAGATGTTGTTTCAAGTACTAATTGTTGTATTTGATCTACTACAGTGAATTTATATATTTGGACCTTATCACAATGAAATCATGCCCTCCTCTGCTACAAGAGCTATGTGAGCTGGCTTTGCAGGTGGGCCACAGCTGAGGGGTGACCAGGGGACCTGTTTAACAGGAGGCCTGTCAGGTATGTGAGCTGTGCAGTGTGCCTGTAACAAGCTGTACTTACCCTCAGTGTATACCTGGCACCCCACTTGCCACGTCATGGCCACAACAAGGGGACGCACTGCACCATCAACACTCACCCTACTTGTGGCCACACTTGCCACATCACAGCTGCACCAAGGGACGACAAACGCGAGTCTGGGACAGCAAGGGACCACACCACACCCTCAACAGACACCCTACTTGGTACGTCATGGCCATACTCACCATGTTATAGCCATACTCACCACATCACAGCCAAACTCACCACATCATGGCCGCAACTGGGACAGCAATGCACTGACAACGTCCCCAGCTCCACGCGCCATGTCACAGGACGACAATGCACTGACAACACCCCCAGCTCCACACACCACGTCGCAGGACTGAGAGAAGGTGGTATTCAGCCCTGGTGCTCATTTGGCAGGGGGACAGGGTAGGGGGATGAGCTGGGCAGCAGCGCCGATGATCGGCAGCTGCTGGCCCATTTACGTTTTTTTTCATATGTTTTAATATAGAGTATCACATACTGAGGTTTGAATATAATAGTACATTGGACCTGTAGCCTAATGGTTTGTATCACTAAACTTTTAGATACCTGTGCACCCATCTGGGAGGCCATGTGTTCGATTCCAGCTAGTGTATGACATTTCTTCTGCACTATTACCTAAAGTGGACATATCTCTATATTTCAATGAGTTAAGCATTAGTAATTAATTGCCTTAAAAGGGTTCCAGGCAACTGCCTGGTATGATGTGTTGGGCCATCAGGGCAACTGCCCATGGTATAGCTTCAGGGTAGTGGTTACAGGTGAGTAGCCCACCCAGGCTCAAACTCATTACCCCACTGAACCATGCCAGCCACCAGTAACAAACAAATTTGTTTGCTGACAAACTCGTTCGTCAGCGATCAAACTTGTTTGTCACCTTCATTCCCTCCCACCACCACCATCACCCACTCCCACCTGCCGTCCAACCCTCATCACCACCGCCGCAACACGTCATGGCACCCTAGGACAACCCCGAGCAAGTGGAGGAGGGCAGGAGAGGGGAAAAGGGCAGACCCCGAGGGGGGAGAGCCCCAAGGTGCGTCATTGACGCCCTCCCCACTGACATCCCAGAGAGCAAGGCCCAGCAGAAGCCCACATCCCATCTGAATGCCTGCCATGTCAATGCTGGTGCCCCTGGCGCAACACCAGCCAGCACGACTGCCATGACCGCTGCCATGTCAGCGCCCCAAGCCCCTGACGCATGCACACGGCGACACCACCCACTGACCACCCACACCGTGAGGCCAATGCCAGCGAGGCACAAGGCAAGCCAACGCCTGCCCCACTGACCCCCCTACTAATGAGAGCCAACCCCACAGCACCAACAGAGTGACACGGAGCAGCGTGGGCACCTGCACACCAACGCACACCCACGACCAGCACACACCCGTGAGGTGAGCCAACACCTGCCCCACTAACCCCCCTACTAATGAGAGCCAACCCCACAGCACCACTGGAGCAACACAAAGCAGCATGGTCACCCCCACAGCAACACCAACGCACACCCGCGACCAGCGCACACCCACAATGACGCCAGCACACACCCACAACCAGCACACCTGCGACAATGCCAGCAACATGGAGCAACACCAGCGCACACTGGTCACCGCCCACTTCCCGCCACCCACTGCCTGCTGGCCACCTGCAATCCTGCGGTGAGCGGTGGGTTTTTCTCTACTTAAGGTAGCGGCAATCCATCGCCATCCAGTGTCATATGTTTGGGCCTCTTGACCATTGATTCAAGTATAGCACTTCTTCCCAAAAACATATGTTGATTCTGTAACCACCAAAAATTTTGCTTTTGCTTTCCTGAGAAATCTGTGGTTGCAGAATTTTATGAAAGTGCTTCTATGCTTTTTTATGTTAAAAAAAAGCCAAGATTTTGAGATATCTTGCACCGTGTGAACCTTCCATCAAAGTCTCCTTTGCCAACCTCTTTTCTAACATGGAACAGGACACAAGCAATTTTGAAACAATCTGGCACCTCGGGTGTACTCTTAAGGTGCAAACAAAGTTTTTAGTGGTTGCAGAATTTATATACTTGTCCTGAAAGAATTACTATGCTCAAATTGATACTTAACAGGCCCAAACACATGACACTGGATGATTATGGATTGCCTCTACCTTATTTAATTATGCTTTACTTTTTATTTAAATTATATAGTCATGGTCTGCACACCCCCACTGCCTGCCCACTACCTGCCTGCACTGTGGGTGGGCTGGGCAATTTTAAATATATAAATTATATAACTTATTTTAAAATATAAAATATAAAATATATAATCTATTGTGATGAAGTCAGAATGCCGCCATGTCAACATGCCCACCTTGCAAAATGGGGGGGGCATTTATTACTAATATATGATATTTTCAAATGATAAACTTTTGCCTCCCATGCAAATGTTCAGAATTTGAACAAGTCATTTGTCTGGTCGGAGTCCGACCGGACTCTGGGTGGAGTCCACTGGACTCTGGGTGGACTCCAGCCGGACTCCAGTGGACTCCACTGGACTCATTTCTGTCCAGGTGGAGTCCACCCGGAGTCCACCCGGAGTCCACCGGAGTCCGGTCAGTCCGCCCGGACTCCGACCGGACAAGGGGGGGGAGTGTAAAGTACAGCTCACTGCTGTCAAAGTTGCTGTACATTTCGTCGAAGTCATCGTTGTGTTTGTCAATAGGGTCTGAGTCGCTGCTGGAAGAAGTGAACTCGTCGATATCATCGGAGTCTTGTAATGCGTCATCCATCAGTTCCTCGTCCATGCTTGAGTTTGCCACAGCCTCAGGCAGGACACATTGATTTGGTGATCTAGACAAGCTGAGGACAGAGTCCATGGGTCTGTGGCAAATTCAATGCTGCCATTTAAAATTTTACTGCTCACTCACTTCTGGGCACTGCGCGTAAACATATGGCCAACACTGAGGCCCCAGTGAAAACGGATTAGCATGTCGCGGTCGATAAATCTGTTCACATATGAGCCCTGACACTCCGAAACAGCCTGGAAAGCATAATAAATACCTGCTTACATAGTATTCCTGCCAATCTTTCCCATCCTGTGCAAGGCCAGACAAACCCCTCCCATCGCTGTGGCGCTCCAAAGACCTGAATCTTGGAATGATATGGCAGGAACACAGGATATCATTGGGATCCAAGAAACCAAACGCATCTCTACATTTGATGGGAGGAAATGACAGCTGGTCAAGTCCTACCTTCTCTTCAGTCCATCCAGCTGAGACTGGTACATCATTCCTGTCAGCCAGCTCAAACCACCGAACCCATACAAAATCCAAACGTGTGGAATGGAACTGCTGCTGTCCTGGTTCGTGGTAAATTGTGTTGATGTGGTAAACTCCTAGAATGCGGGCATATCTGTACTCATGTTTGTCAGGTATCCAGGGCTGTCAGAGCAGCATGATATCACGATGGTCTGTACGTGGATTGAGAACATCCTATGATCTTTGAACATCATAAGTCATGTAATTGATCCTGAGGACATTATGCTGGTATAGTGCATCACCTTTGAAGAACATGGTTTCTCCATTGGGGGAACGGGGATCGACGGGGATGGGAGTATCATTTCGTATCTTCAGTTTGAGTTTGATTCGCTGAAGCAGATGGCGCTGTAAATCCGAATAAAAATTCTGTCAAGATGAAAGCAGAGTCAGAAACACAGAATGTCGACCAAGAACATCGGTGCACCACAATAGCAGGATCGCCAGCATTACCTTGCAGGAATGTGCAAATATCTGTCTTCATATGTTCGGATATGCTGATATGGTAGCGAACCCCAAGATCTGCCGCTGCTGGATCTGCAAGTAAAGGACTGGCATCAGTGGGCTTGTGTGTTGGCCTGATTTGTTCTAAGCGAGATTGGCACCATTCTATCTGTGCGAGTTGATGCTGGTAGCTCTTCTTGGATGTCCTTTTATAATTGCTTTTAGGAACACGGTGTTCTAATTCACCCTGGTGAATTCAACATTTAGGGCTCCTGTCTTCCATCTGTGGGCAATGCATTGGCAACTGACCGTTTCAGTAGAGTATGAATCCATAGTCCCCAAAGCCCTGATAGTTGACATGTAATCGCCCAGAGCATGAGTCTTGTATGTGCTAAGGTTAAATGCCTTATCTTTGCGGGAAGTTCGCGGCTTTTCTGCAATCTTTGCAGGAGAGTGAGTCTCAAGACGGCACCTCTTGAATGGACAGGCTCACCGTCTTTACTGCCTCCTGCTCAGAGGTCCGAGGTGTACTGGGCACTTCTGACGGTAGGGGTGGATTTGCTGACCATGTTGCCGTGTCGAGTTCCATGACACCCGCTGCCCTTTCAGCAGCCTGATCTGTCGAAAGGGGCATGGACTCCAGACTTGAAGTTTGCTTTGCTGGCTGGGTGCTCGACAAATCTTTCTTCTTCTCCTTGCCAGTCGCTTGCTTTGGGGTCCTTCGCTCTCGAGCAGCAGCTTCTCGTCGAAGCTCTCGGGTGGAAAATAAAGGACAAATGTTAGTTCGGAAGTCACGAAGGCAGTTGCCAAGAATGGTTGTCTGTTGATCGAGCTTGTCAAGTGATATGCTGCTGTGAAGCCTGAGCTTGGCAAGGGAATGCCAATGTGCGAGGTGGAAGAGGAGGCGGAGTATACGAGTGTTTAGAGAGTTAGGTGGTTTGTCAGACAACAGGCCGTCAAAGACAGGGATGATGCACTGCATAAGGAAGGATCAGTACAGGTACACAGTCAGGCATACACTTACTTGGAGAATATCCTCATAGTTATGTGCCGCCATCTTCTTCAGTTCGGAGGTATTTCTTGTAAAACATCGAATCGTGTCTCGCCCGAATGTGGGGACCTTGCGGAACCTGAAAATAAGTCATCAAGAAACGCCCTGTGTGAATCATTAAATGCAACAAACCGCGCGTCCAGTTCATGATGGAGATTTTCATCAACTGACTCCAAAATGCGAAGAAGGTGGATAAGGAGTGCTTTCCAAACTCCAAGCTCTATCTCATGGAGGAGGTCCACCACAAAAATGGACTGCATATGGAATCCGAATTTCTGCAAACAGTTGGAAAACACGTTCTGTGGATTACAATATTTGAGTTGCTGCACCATTGTGATGCAAAAGGGTCCACACCTGTACAGGTACAAGTGACTCAGGCTTGAGCTCCCTTTCAACAGTCGTGCTGTCAACAGCAAGGTTTGAGCCATAGATCAAGCCCCATGCTTTCGAAATCTTGTTGGGGCGGTCATCGTGTCCTTGCGCTCGAGGTCCACGCGCGCCTTTCTATCGCCATCAGTCCCAACCAGATGAAGGGCAGACTTTGAAATCTTGCATCAGGGGCAAGGGCATCCGCCAAGCTGGCGTATGCCTGCCATTACTACCCTGCGGTATGCATTATCAGTGGTTGACAAAGCCATTGAAGTAAGCGATCACTACTTCTCAGGATAGTCAGCGGAATACGTCGTAATCTGCGGATAGAACCTCCGCTTCTGGCCATCACCCACCCAGTCGAGGGCAATTCCGTGTTGGTAAGCATGAAGAAACTCGTCGTTAAGGAGGAGCCGCCATTGTTCCTGGGCAAGTTCTCTGTTACAGAACACCATAAACTCTGCACTAATCTTCTTGCTTCCTGTCCATTTGGCTGTGAAATCCTTGAACGACTCTGGCAGCTGATGGTGAGGACTTTACACTCCCCCACTAATTCCGATCGGAGTCCGATCAGACTCCTAGGACTCCTAGGACTGTCCTAGGACTCCGATCGGACAACTGGATTGGACTCTATACAAGAGAAATCCCCAAATTTTCCAGTCCGAGTCCGATGTACAGCCACAAAAGTCCGATCGGACATCGGATTGGACTGGGACTCCGATCGGAGTGTGATCGGATTTTCTGCTCGGAGTCTGATCGGAGTCCTAGGAGTCCTAGAACACAGCCCGGATTTTAATTATATTTTAATAAAATATAGCGTACACAAGCAAGAATCGAACGGTCGTTCTTGTGTACACACATGACTAAGCATTAATAGTGCGCAATTAACCGCTGGACCAGCAGGCCGTTGAGTTCTGAGCACATAAACTCGAACTCATGACCTCGCTCCCTTAGGCACGTGCTGACCGGCCACGTGAGCCACGTCAGCGATCAAATCCGGCCCCACCATCCTTGCCTTCCTCCCACCACCACCATCAACCTATCCGCTGCCCTCCACCCGCCGCCAAACCCTCCCCACCGCCGCGTCACAACGACCGCCACCACACGACGACCACGAGTAACGTGGGAGACGAGCAGGAGGACGACAAGGGCAGACCCCAAGTGGGGGAGAGCCACGGGGTGCGCCGATGCCCGCCCCACTGACCCTGACTAACGAAACCCACCCCTACAGTGACACAGCCCCCCCCAAACGACGCACAACGACCGCCGCCAGGCCACCGATGGCGCAGCCCCGACCGCCGCCACGTCACCACAATGACGTGCTGCCAGGACAACAACGACACGACAACGGTGCACTCCCGATCGGCGCCAGGACACCAACGGCGCACTCCCGACCACCACGTCACCATGCCGCCGCCATCTCACCAACGATGCGACGACGGTGCACCCCCGGACCGTCGCCACGTCACCAGGACACCAACAACGCGACACGCACACCCCACACGCTGCCACGTCACCACGAGCCCCGCACGCGACACACGACACACGACAACGGAGCACACCCCCAAACGCACCCCGTCACCACGACGACTGCCGCCAGAAGTCGAACAACGCAACGACGGCATACCCCCGACTGCCAGGACACCAACAACGCGACACCACGCACCTGCCCGCCGCACACATGCCCACTGCCTGCCGCACACGCGTCCACCGCCGGCTGCAGCAGGCCACGACAACTGTCGCCAGAAGACGAACGACGCAACGACGGCGTACCCCTGACCGCCAGGACACCACAACACGACACCACGCACCTGCCTGCGGCACACGCACCCACCGCACGCTGCCCGCTGCAGTGGGCGGGGGGGCAGCTTTTTTTCTTTCTTTTTTTCTTGAAATTTATATTACTTATTTCATTTCTTTTTCATACTGATTACCCCCCCAGGAGCGACACAAGGGCGCGCACCCTCAACCGCTACCAGGTTGGAATGCCCACGACGCCCGCCCGCCCTCTGTGGCGGTGGGCGGCGTTTTTTTTCTTTTCTTTTTCTGTAGATTATATTTAATTTTTGTATTTAAAATATATATAAAAATAT
>JABCKT010000423.1:0-14961 GCA_018858115.1 Tephrocybe rancida | reverse complement strand
AATGATCCCCCCAGGTCTCACCTGCCTTATCTGGTGTGCATATGTGATGCCATCAATTTTGATCCTATTTTGATGGCAATATTCGACTTATCTGATGTGTGTATGCACTGCCATCATTTTGATACTATTGTGATGGTAGTTCTTGTCTTATCTAATGCGCCTATGCTCTGCCATCAATTTGATACTATTTTCATGGTAATAATTGTCTTATCTGGTGTGTCTATGCACTGCCATCATTTTGATCCTATTTTGATGGTAATAATTATCTTATCTTATGCGTCTATGTCTTGCCATCAATTTGATACTATTTACATGGTAATAATTGTCTTGTCTGATGCGTCTATGCACTGCCATCATTTTTATCCTATTTTTACACACTGCCATCACTCCAAATCTATTAATTTTATACTAATAGTAAGCTAAGTATACGTGGTCTCGACCAAAAGACAGTGGTTGCAACCAAAAGCAAGTGGTCATGACCAAAAGGTAGTGGTCGAGACCAAAAGCCAATGGTCGCGACCACTGGAAGAAAAGTTTGCAGGCCCTGACCGGACAAAATATTCTTGGTACTGGTCCCCTTGTTCTCCAAGGGTAATTCTTGTTCTGTGCACGCGAAATTTGATCTTGCGTGAAGAAAGATGATTTCGACAACTCAGACTTGATTTCAGCAACTTGATTTTGAACTTGTTCATTTCGCACCTAGTTGATGTTCACCTCTTCCATATCATTCCATGTTCTTGTGCTCATCACCTCTACACACCTGCTAGCTGTATAGTGTACACTAGCTAAATATATGACATTTGTTTTCCTTCCTCCATGGCCCTCCCGTTAGGTAACCTCAGTATTGCGTTTCAAGAACTTGGCAGAGCAGTGGACACTTCCTTGAGGACACAACTAGGCGATGCTGCCAGGCTCGGGGAACAGAAAAGGCTTTGTTTGCAGTTTTACAGTGATTTACAACAGGTGTGTCTTTTTTCTTTTCATTGTGTGCTGCTCACTCATCATATCCTACTTGTAGCACTCTCGTTTACTCACTCCGGAGGACTTTCAGTCGGTGCAGGAAAGCCTTGACCGGATGATATCTGCCCTCGAAGATGCAACCACTTTATCGAGTGACTCTGCAGATGCTCCACCTCCAGTATTAGGTGGCACATCATCCAACAGACAACCTGGCTGCCCTCGCATTGACATTAGACAAGAAGACCTCGCCAGCCTAACATCTGGCCGTGTCACCCACCAACAAGTTGCCGACCTCTATGGGTGCAGCGCCCGAACCATTCGCCGCAGGCTTGTCGAATATGGGTTGTCGCTACCAGGCCCCCCAGTGTACACTCAACACCAGCAGTCCGATGGCTCGATTTTACGCGAATACGCTCCCGGGGTCTCTACAGACCTGTCTCAGCTTTCGGACGAGGAGCTTGATCGCACAATGCTGGAGATATATGAACAGTTCCCTTCATTTGGACGACGGATGATTGACGGCTACCTCTTGCACCTCGGAGAACGTGTTCCTCGCCAATGCATCATCGACTCGTACCACAGAGTAATTGGGCCTACGACATCGACCTTTGGTACTCATCGGATTCAACGTCGTGTGTATTCTGTTCCTGGGCCCAACTCTCTCTGGCATCACGATGGACAACACGGTATGTCGGATCCATGGTTGCTAGTTGCAATCAACTCACATTACTTTCAGGTCTCATTCGTTGGAAAATTGTCATCCATGCTTTCATCGATGGCTTTTCCCGTCTACTGCTTGGTATTTGTGCCAGCAACAACAACAGAGCACAGACGGTTCTTAAATTGTTTGAAGACATTGTGACTGTATTTGGGTACCCAAGCCGCGTTCGCGAGGATCACGGAACAGAGAACTTGCTCGTCGCTGCCAGGATGGAGCAGGTTCGTGGGCAAGGCCGCGGGTCATACATTTGGGGCAGGTCAGATTTTTGCCACTCGCATTCACCTGGTGCTGAAATTGATCAAATCAACAGGAGCGTCCATAACATTCGAATCGAACGCCTGTGGGTCGACACAACTCGTGGGGTTGGCAAGAAGTGGAAAGATTTTTTTCGACACCTCGAGGTCCACGATGGTCTTGACGCCGACCTCGAAGCCCATATCTGGCTGCTGCACTACCTCTTCCTCGATGCCATCAATGTCAACCTTGCAACCTGGGCCGATGTCTGGAACAACCATGTCCTCGCCCGCCGCAACGAGTTGCATCGCTCTCCCAATGACATGTTTGTCTTTGGACAGCACGAAAATGGCATTCAAGGCGTTCTCATCGACGAGTCTATTGATGGAGAATACCAGGATTTTGGTGTCGATTGGAACGAGGCGGAGAATCCAGAGACTCGCAGGCACCATGACGCCAACAACATGAATGACGGCGACCCGATGAACCCTTTCCTCCCTCACCAACCCGACACTATGTCACATATTGAAGTGCCCGACACTCGATGCCCCTTCACGCCGGACGAACTTGCCATTTTTGAGGCACGCGTATCTGCACTCCCAGCCCTTGACTTGATCGACATGCATTCAAGACGCCTCCTCTGGTGTCAGGCGTTGGATATTGCAATGGGCATGCTCGATGAAGAGTAGTTTTCATTTGTATATATCACAGTACAATGTTTACAACAAAATCCCTATCGAAAGTGTGACTACGGTTTAAAACTGCAGTGATGGTAGCGTGACAATGTGAACCAAGAAAAAGGGCTGAAATGTTCCCCATGCAAAACAACAGTCTGAGTCTGCAAAGACAATTGAAACTTGGTGTCTGGCGGATAATCAGAGTGGTATTCATATTCATGTGGTTCACGGAAGATACAGCTTGCGTTGTACATACTGGAGGGGCAAGTAGGTAAATGTAAAAACGAATGAAGGGGTTCTGGTCTATAGGGACAAATTTAGCAACGTGTTCAGATCTAATGACAGCGTCGCACTCTTGTCGCTGCAGAGGAAATGGCAACAGGAACAGAGTACGGATGGTATCGGTGTGATCGAGCTTGCACTGACTGCCTTGAAGAAGTGGAGGTGTTCAGAGTGTTGGCAGCATGGTATGGACCCTGGGCAATCGAGGCTGTGGCTTGCGCTATGCTGATTGCAGCTATCCGCCCAAAAGAGGCTATACAATACATTGTAGTCAGTCGAAGATGAATTTGCAAGCACCAACTGCAACATACCTCGGACCTCGCAGACTTGTTCCACACCCGGAAAGTTTGACAGATGTTCGCCAGGAAAGTCAGGAATGTATTGGCCCATGTAGATACCTTTACCTTGTTAATGTAAGTAAGACATTGAGTAGTTAAATATGATTGAAATACCGGAGTTCGGTGAATAGTTAATCTCATCATAAGATGAGAATAGATTTGTCGTCCTGAGCCTGTCGTTCAGGTCGACTGATTGATGTGTAATGGCAGCGAGAACTGCAGTAAGAACGGTGATATGCATGATCAATAACGGTACTCACTATGGAACCCGCAATTTTTGCGTGAGCGACAGCATGCAATAAATCGTGGAAGGTCCTTAGGCCCAGACTTCACAATCACCGAGGAATATGACTGCCCATCGCCCAAGACGATTGCGCAGAAGCACGGCCAGTGGAGCCCTCACTCAAGCAGCCATGATCCAAGTTCTACTGGCTGGATAGGTTGTCCGTCTCGAGTGGGCCTGCATATTTCAGTTAATACAATGTTCCTGCTTGTGAATGAATACGAGTCATCACTTACCAAGCAAAGGAGATCGTCTGGCATAAAGTAGGCGAGTGCATGATAAGATCCGGAGAATGATGTTGACAAGCAACACTTCTGTATAAGGGGTTATTTTTATCCATGGAGCAATGGAGCAATGGTGAGGTCGGGACGGTGGCTGCGGTGCGTGAGGTGAGGACACTTGAAGAGGAACAAGCAACTAAGGAAGGAGGAAGTGAGAAGGGCTAGTCATCATTGAGCGAATGTGAATGGTGCACCTTCATGACGCTGCCATTGGACACAGAAGCCATTCAAAAAGAAGTCTTGAGATGACAGCATCTGTCATCCCGAGAATTGCAAGGAAGTAAACGATTAATCAGCACACAGAAGAAAGGAATATGCTCATTGCCAGTCTGATGATACACCTGAGTATCTACGAGTTGGAGGCGGTTGCTGAACAACACAGCACCGCCAGCCTAACTAATACACATATCGTCATATGGTGGGTGCTCGAGTCAAAGAGCTTCCTGCTGCTCATCTGGAACACCTGTCAAAGTCTCATGGTCAGAACGATTGATGGAAGGGACTGCTATGAGGGAAGGAGTCAGCCTCACAAGGCGTAGATGTAGTACGCGCTTACGCTTGAATCCCGCATGGGGGTGCAGGTCCACGCTCAACATGAAACACGACTGGGATGGGCACATATGAATCTAGATGTATCAACTTCATTCAGTAAAGCAAAAGAAAAGAAACATAGACGACCGACAAGCACGCACCCAACCAAGCGTGTACGCTCCTCCTCACCCGCTGTATCCGCTTGCTGAGCCGCTGCTAGCCCCGCCACCTTTCGTAGATACGCTTCAGGTGCGGGTTGTGGTGGGGAAGGCAGCGGCGGCTTGTTGTGGGCTTCACACCATTGTAAATTCAGGCTAAACCTCATTTCGCCTTTCTCTTTCTCCCTCCCCGCCTCCTGTTGTGGCGGCATGCCATGCACCTGGTCCCACGCGATAATCCTCTGTATCAACAAAGGATTGATCTCCCCCATGCGCACCATCATACTGAGACCATTCTACATTTCATTAGCTCCTCCCCCATCATAAAATATGCAAGGACGCTCACAAGCTTCGAATTCTCCCAATGTCTTTCGTTCAATATCTTCTCAAAGTCCCTATGCTCCGGTATCCTCTCCATAACGACGTCGCCGCCCTCAAGAGTTTGATAAACGCCTGCTCATAGTCCGGCTCATGCTCCTACTCGTGGTGCAAGGATGAGGGTGGAGATGGAGAGTTGATGTATGCATTGGCCTCGCGATGGAGCTGCTCCGCCTGCCTAAGATAGTACTTGAGCTCTTTGGAGGGCCTCAGAGGTCGGAGGGTGCGGTGTTGATGAGGTGAGCTATTGTTTGGGGGCGGGACATTGTGCTTCCTATCTTCCTATCTTATCTCCATTTGCTCCGTTTGATATCTTTTCTTCTCGTTCCTTTTACTGTTTCGGCGTCTGAAGCATTGCTATCATTGGCAATGGTACCAATGCAAAAGGAAAGCTTTGTCGCGGACCATGTTTGCTGTTTGGCTTCAGTGGAGGTGGCAGGGTGAATGGCATGAAGGCCGGCTTCTGAAGTGGATACTTCCGGTCATCATGGTAACGACAATGACTATGATGTGTTGCGCGTAAGTAAGTACCGCAGAGGAGTGCAGGAAAGAGGCTAGCAAGTAGAAGGAGCACACCCACCATTGAAAGAAACATATTCTTCAGCAAAAACAAATCCACGCGGTTCATGATAGATGCCTGGACCTGATCCACGGAGCTCCCGGGGGGACTCGGGAGGCGGCGGATACGCTTCGCGAGGGCGTTATATTGCGCGAATGCCTCTAGGAGGCGCTTGCGCGAGATTGAGGCCTCCTTTGTGGGTTGGTCGTTGTGGCTGCGATTGGGTGGTTAGCATTGGGTTGGGACAGGGGGGACAGGGGGTGGGCTACCTTAGCGTGAGGACGAGCTCTTGGAATTGGGGGAGGGACTCTTCGATCTCCCGTTCGAGGGCGATGAGGGCCTGGTAGTGGTTAGTAAATGGGGGAAGGGGAGGGAGCTGGTGCAAACCTCGTAGAGTTTAGTGAACATTGGGAGGTGATGTCATAATGGTACCACCTGTGTGTTGTCAGCTGAGATGCACCTGCACCTACGCAACGCAACACGGTTGAGCACCACTCACAAAAGGATTGGGCGACAGGATCTACATATCCTGACGCCCTTGAGGAACTTTCCATCCTCGCCATCCCTGGGGGCTGGGGATGATGTTGCGGCACGCTGTAAGGCTGGTGGGCGATTGCGACCACTGCCGCCTGTTGCGTGGGTCCCCACTGGAGGACATGCTAAAGTGCTCGAGCGAGGGAAAGTAGATACGTAGAGCCGAGCTCGAAAGGGTGTTGACAGGACAGCAGCGGCCACCGATGCAGTCATGAGGTGTTGCGAGGATAGTTGGGGTGAACGATGGTCGATAGTATTAGAACCACTGGGACTGGAGTCATGGCGCGAGCGGTACTGGGAGGCAATAATGCTCACAATGGTGAGTGGACTTGGGAAAATTCAATGAGCTTAGCTTTCTGGAGACTCACGTAGCCACGTACCTCGCCCATTTTGTTCGTTTGTGTATCCCGTGCGAGCTGTTGCGGCTTGAGGCGCTTGCTGGCAAATTAGTGGGGCGTGAAGTCTTCCACTTCGCGAGCGGTATGATTTTCAAGCTGTATAAACCAACCGCCGGTTAGGAAAATTGTTCGAGGAAATACGACGGTACCTGCTCACCATGTCAAAGTCAGACTGCGTCTGTTCCTTCCTTTTACGAGCAGTGGGCAAATCGTCTATGCCTTGATGACCCTCTTGAGGAACGTAAGTCGTTATCGCGTCAGGACCAGAGCTCGCCTGTGATGTTTGCTCTACTCCAATTGTTGTGCTAGATACTTCTGGTTGAGCGGTGGGTCCGGATCCGAGGTACAAGCGTGCCAATTGTCTTTCCCACTTGTGTTCATAGTACGCTTTTCGCAGTTATTTGATTGAGGGGGAAGAAGTCGGCAATGTTCCTGCTCGTGACATCCAGTTACAGCTGGAGCAGGTGATGGAGGGTCTTCTGCTGGTGGCAGGGGCTGTGGTTCCTCGGCCTCATTGAGCTCCATTGCCTTTGATGGTGAGAGTTGGAGCTCGTCGAGAATTGGTTGTATGATTCCGGGTCATCGAGCGGCTGCAATGTATTCAATTTCTTGGGGGTCGTGGGGTAGCAGACGTCGTGTGGGGTGGTCGTGAGGTGTGTGAATAGAAGCCTTTAGAGGTGAGTGGTAGGGGTTGGGTCCGATGTCCGTAGGAGGCGTGATTCTGGATGTGAGCCGTTGGACTATGGCTGAGCCTAGATGTGAGATATGATCCTCAAAGCAAAATCGACGCATACTTCTTTGCTGAGTGGAGGCACGTCAATGAAATATGGATCTGGAGACGCTCCGAGAGGTGGACGTATGTCCTCCCATCGAACCTTTGATACCAAAATCACTGAGAAGTCAAGTCGTGTCTGTAAATTTAGTGAGTTGGGATCAATTAAAGAAAGGACTCGACATACCAGCTCTGCCAGTGGTGTAAGTGGCACAAGTAGTTCTGGCAAAGTTTCTTTCAGCCTCTATTAAACCTCTGGGTGTCCCCCGATAGTACTTGAGCTCCTTGGAGGGGTCCCAGACGTCAGAGAGTGTGATGTTGGCAAGGTGTGCTATTGCCATCGTGGTGTCCATGGTATATCGTGCAGATCCAGAAGCCCAGGGAGCTTCATCCATTTTAAAAGTAGGAGTAATCAGTAGTTGAACCTCTAGTCACCAGCAGAAAGGCATCGGTGAGTAGAACAAAAGGGCGAAAACCTCCTGCGCCATACTAGATTGAAGCGAGGAAGCCCAGCACAAGGAATTCCCCACAGCATTTGCAGGAAGATCACAACAGAAAAAATTGTCATGTCTTGACCACTTTCACGACTGGCACTCGAGTCGAACAAGTAGCCTGTCGGGTTAGGAAGGGAATGGGGATATAGCTCATTCGTGATTCCAACGGGTAGACGTCCTACCCAAGATGCCTGCCCTGCCACCCGAAATTACTCATCACTCTTCCATCACTTGAGGAAAATGGATGCGTAGCCCTGCGAGGATTTCGTGCAGTCGAAGTTCTTGGGGTTGTATAGCGTCAGGTGCTGGATGCTCGGGAGGTTGACGTGGGGACGGCTTTGATGATGCTCAGCATGCACTTTTCAAAGGCGACGCACTTGAGAGATAGGAGGGAGTAGCGACGACGTGAATGAGGTTGAGCTCTGTGAGCTGCTCCCAGGGCAGGTTGACCATGTAAGGACGACAAAGTGTTTCGGCAACTCCCGTGCCAATTTAGCACTCTCTTGTCCTCAACACCATGGACAACGAACAACCTCCCCCCGCCCCCACAACCCCAAACGACGAAGACACACAATCATCTGAAGACGAAGATGGCGGCCTCGACAGAAAAAACTGTGCGCACCCTGCATGCCTCAAGTCCACACACCGACTCACCACTCACTTCTAACTTTTTCATTTATATACAGACCAGGAATCGCAGGGCCCATGATTCCCAAACATGGAAAAAAAGACTTTGAGCCCACGCCCAAAGGAGGGTCGTGAGGGCTGCGATTTTTGACATGCTTAGGGCTACTCAGACAATCTCGAGGTACGTTCACCCAGAGCTTTTATCTTATCTCACCCCACCCTCACGTCTTCCAGCAAGACTGTCAGCTACACCGTGTGGTACCCACACCTCGGGCGCACGCATGTAACGCTCGCGAAGGGCATCCATTTCTCTGCAATGGGACACTCCGCGCCACGACCTATAATCAACGAGCACGGTGCTGAGAAATCCACAAGCGCGTTGAGCTCTTGCCTGAGGAGGCAATATATCTCGTGGAGCGTGGATCCCTATTCTGCTGGAAGGATAGCGCCCTCGGTATCTCTGGGACACAGACAGAAATGGCTGGGGCCCCGATGAGCGTGCAGCAGGTGTATGCGGAGATGCTGGGAGTCGAGGTCCTCACGCTGGAGAAGCTGCATGTACGTTTATGCCTCTTATCTTGGGAGGACAGCTGCCCAATTCTCCTGTTAGGTGTACTCATACCTCAAGCGGTTGGGGTAGTCAGTCACACGCACGAAACCCCCGTCGTCCTACTACCAAACGCCGCCCCCGTGGCCTGCATTGACACCCCAAATTGCAAGCATGGTGCGCCTCTAACCAACCCTCGACACAGAAACCCAATTTCATCCCATCGCTAGCTTCGCTTTTCTGCTCCCTGCGGCTCATGCCCACGGGGCACAGGGTTCCCCTGCACCACCCCGACCCTGAAAAACGCCTCGCGATGCAGAAAAGCTCGCCTTACCAGATATTCTTCAACCTCTACAAGCCCTCAATGCCTTTCAAGCGCCACGACCCGGTACGTCCCATTTCCCTCCCTTTCTTTAGGCCCCCAAGCTGATGCTCAACACAGACAGGCAACGAAAAAGACATCACGATGCAAGCTGGCCAACAAAAAGGTGCTCTCCCGCTCACCCGCAAATTCAACGAGCACTCGGAGAGGCTGCTCAATTCCGCTCTGTGCATGTCCCCCTCTCTCTTACTCTCTGATATATTTAGCTGAACCTGTACATAGCAATTCCGGACCCGCAGCAAAGCGCCAGCATCTCGAGGCGCCCGAGGTGGGCATTTTCAATCTCAATCCACGCATGACGTCACTACTAACACACCAACCCAGGACGAATACGCCCACCTCGAGCTCGACAACCTCCGCAACCCCAAAGCAGCCGCGGGCATCGTCCTCGAGATGCAAGACCGCCAGCGCTACTTCAAGATAGGGCACACCGTGGGCTTGATGGGATGTGTGAAGACGTTAGGATGGGGCAGCATGCCTCGCTGCTGGCAAAGGCAAGGAATGCAAGGCTCAGGAATCCCAACCGGAGGGTGAAAATTAGTCTGGTTCCTTTACCACTGTACGTTCTTGTATGTGCCATATCCTTTCGTCTGTACCCTAGCCCCTTCCTTTCTTGCAACCCACAGCTCCCCGATACCTCCCTACTACATCCCCTCTTAATTGTTGCTTCCCTCATCTCCTTCCCAGTCACCAGTGTACGATACTTGTACTCTGCATATGCCCATACATCTGTACCTATGCTCACCTAATTCCAATTGTTTTGTATCACCTGATGGTCATTGTAACTTTGATTTAACCTTTGGTGAGTCACATCCTTTTTTACCGTCACTTCCAGAACAACCACGTCTGTAGGACCTACACAGGCTACACAACACAACAGCTGCGCGACGCATCGACGGAGTTCTGGGCACGGAACTCTATCGGCACCAACCGCAGTCAGCTTGTACAACCTGGCTTTGTTGCTTTCACGGCTTCTGACGTTCCGAGTTTTCGTCATCAGGCAATTCAAGGCATGTCTGTAGTAAGTGTATAGTAACTAAATTGTGCACTTGAAATTGGAGGCTCAGTAGTTGTCTAGACACGGTCCGGAACCATTTACGCAGCGTGGAATCCAGTTTCTCCTGCCAATCCCGATTTTTGTTTTGAATCCGCCCTCAAGCAAGGTGTTAGCAATGAGGAAGCTTACTTGGACAACTTTATTAGTACTTGCTCCCCTCTTTCGTCTGCACCTACCTCAAGGTCACCATCTCCAAGCCCCGACTGGGAACCCAGCTCTCTTCTAGCTCCGGCTGGTTTCTTATCTCCAAATCTAGCCACATATCCTGAAGTGTCTCTATGCGTACTTAACACAGATAGCCGCACTGAACCTGCTGGACCACCACCTAGCAGTTCCGGCTCCATCCCACCTCCAAACGTGCCGTCTAATTCGAGACCCAACAAGCGAAAGCGAAACCAGCAAAGCCCCTCCGCCATTAACTCTAGGAAAGAAAAGAATAAAAAGCATGCTAAGAAGAAGAAAAAGCTTGTGCGCCAGGAGGAAGCCGAAGCTAACCGTCTTGTTTACGGGAATTTTGTGCGCCCAGAAGTGCGGGCAAAGCACACTGGCTTTTCAACGACTGTTGCTACTGGCATAGAAACTGAGAACTTGAAAGCTGCATCTAGCGGGTATGTTGGTGTCCACTCTCAGCCTCCTCTCCGCCAGTACATGCTGGAGGAGCTTGTTGGGCCCAACTCACTTGGGTTGCATCTTGTTACCAACTGTGGACCAGAGGCGAGGCATATTGTCGACAACTCCAATCGAATTGTTGGAGTGTACGCTGGGCAACTAAACAACCCTGATTGGATAGAACAACTTGCAAGGGCTACCACCTTGCTCGAAAAAGCTCGCGCTGAGGGAGACTTCACTGTTGACGAAAGTCATCACTCCCGTGGAGATTTTCCGACTCTAGCATCTGGTGTTGCACATGGAGGGGGTACAAAAGGCCCATGTAACCAGAGGCCATCCCAAAGAAATAACACTGCCCTTGTCGATGAGCTGCTTACAGTGTTTGAACGCCTTGCAATTCATGCATCTGGTAAGTTTGACTCACGCTGTATATCTTTTGTTATTACTCACCTAGGTCCTCAGTTATCTTTGCCACATGGGCTCCAAAGCTCCATGCATACTACTTCAAGATCATGAAAGACCTCCATGCAAAATACCCTGGGCTCAAGCAAAACTGGAACGACAGTGTTTTTGCATCAGCCGTTTGGAATCTCGGCCCTCATACAGTGTGTCACCGCCACAAAGACGCTGCCAACCTTCCGTTTGGTCTGTGTGCTGTCACTGCCCTGGGTAACTTCGACGCTACCAAGGGTGGTCACCTAGTTCTGTGGGATCTAGGCCTTGTCATTGAATTCCCTCCTGGCTCCACCATCCTCCTCCCATCAGCCGTCATTGAACACTCCAACATACCCATCCAAGAGCATGAAACCCGTTACTCTTTCACTCAGTATAGCTCTGGTGGGCTATTTCAATGGGCAGAACACGGGATGCAGAACAACAAGGACTTCTTCAAGGGTATGTCGAATGAAGAGCTTCAGAAGGTGAAGTCAGATGATGCCCAGCGGTGGAAGTTTGGCCTTTCATTATTCTCAACCTACAAAGAGCTGAGGAACATGGGTGCAGGCGTAGGGGTACATCGCTGTGATGCTTTATTGTAACTTTTTTGTCGGCCTCAGTATGTTCACAGTATATCTACAGTACCCTCCCCATTCGCAAATATATTCAAGCTTCAATGATTGATCACTGCTTCGGCTTGTATTAGTATAACCTTGAATTCTGAATGCGCACCATGGATGTAAATGCAAATGACAATGTTGATTTCAAACTAAGCTACAGTGCGATTTGAGTGTATACGAGGCTAAGATACAGTATGAGCATATCGGCAGGATTAAAATACAGAAGCTACGTGTCATTATAATCTTCAGAAAGTAATTGGTAGAACCAGATATCAAAGGGACAAGTGACAGATGGTGGTAGGTTAACATCGTCGTTCAGTAAAGACTTGATGTGGTCTGTAATGACGATCTCCATCGTGGATGTGCAGACGTGAATGACGCAACCCTGCAAAATCAATGGAATTAGACTTGAGTTGACAAAGCTGTTACAAACTTACAGAGTATTGTGCGACGAGTGTGTTATGATGTGGAAATTCAAACTTGAAGAAAAACAAAATTAGCCTCGTTTTCGGTGTCCACTTCACACTTGACTTACAGTTATCTTTTGCGAAGGACCTTGGAGATATGGTGACCCAGTGAGTGCGTTGAGCAGTCTTCGACTGCGATGTAAAAGCTGGGCATCCTTAGCCCCAGGAAGTTCTCCATCATCCTCAGGCTCTTTAGCAGCACTTTCAAGACCTTCACCAGAGGGTGGGCCTTCACCTCTGAGAAACCGTGCTACCCATTGGAGGAAGAGTAACTGAAGAGCATCCTGGCGGAGCAAAGGATCGATGTTTTCATCTTGAGATGGGCTGACAACCAGGCGGGCAATGAGCTGTTCTGGGCTAGCGACTATGCAGCCCTCAAGGATGCGATCAAGGACGGCGAGAGTATTTCTAGGATCAGAGAAAATCTGGAGGATAGAATTAGTTATAGTGCTTGGCCATGTTCAACTGGATGAACCATGTTTCGCATTCGGCTGCTTGGAAGAAAGATTTTCTCAAATCCAATGAGCAAGGCACAAATGATGGGATGCTGGTGGAGGTCATCGTGTCGGATGGTCCCAAAGATAAGAGATGAGGTAATCTTCTGAGTAATGTCGTTGAGAGATTCTTGTGAAGGGTTGCCTCTAAGCATGCGTCGGACAATTGGAAGCTTCAAGTTTGTATAAGTATAATCATAGGTAAAGAGAAAGGAAGAGCGCACAGGAGTTCCAGGTAGGCAAAGCGAAATCATGATACCAGGTTGGGAGGTCATGTTGATAGGCTGATTGTCTTGAGGAGGCCAGGTCTTGAGCCGAGTCATTATCACGGGTGTCATTTTTTGCATGAATGTATGGTCTATGGAGGTTTGGAAGTCATGCATCATGAGGAGTATTAAAAAGGGTGATATTGGGAGGAAGAGGCGACCCCATAGAATAGACATTGCAATAACAAAACCGTAGGTGGTGAATTTTTGTATTTCTTCAGCAGATTGAGGGATGTCATGAATGAGCGCAGTATAAAGCTCCTCAGTAATTTTGACCCAGCTGCCATCTTGGGAGATCAGCTTCGTCATTTCTGCCCAGGCAGAGATTTCTGGGCCATCGCCGACAGCAGGACCACTTTCAAAGAAAAGTAAGAGCACGATCAGTCAATAGTGGGATACAACTCACATCTCTATATTAAGATTGAAGGAGCGTAAAGACTTGATGGTGGTGTTGCGTCATTCAACACCATTTTCAGGTTGTTCAAGTGGAAGATCGTTGGCTAGACTATGAAATATGTCAAGAAGAGCCCGTCCAGCCTGCAGTTCGGTAGGTGCTCGAAGATGAAATTCTTCCTCAGGCTGCAAATTTAGGATGAGCCTATGTCACTCCCGCTCAAATGCTGAGTGCCGATGCTCATCATCTGAACGTGCTCCGGTGGATGGAGTGGAACGGCTGGGTAAACTGAGGGAGTTGCGGGTGAAGGGTACACTGGAGGGAGGTGCAGGTGCTGTGGAGGGTGAGGGAGGTGCAGGCGCCATAGAGATCAGGGGTGGTGCTGTAGATGCCATAGGTGGTGAGTTGGTGATCAAAGGTGGTGAGTTAACAGTCGAAGGTGGGGCAGTAGATGATGCTGGAAGTGGAGGTGCTATATCACCAGGGGCTGATGCTGTGGGTGCAAGGCTTGAGAGAGGGAATGGTGCTGCTACAGGAGGTGGTGTACTTGGCAAGCAATCAGAGGCGCCATCCAAGGTCAGAAAGGTATTGGAATCGGCAGGCAAATGAGCGGTGGAGTAAGGAGGCATTGACTGTGAGCGTTGAGTACTTGGAGTTGTTGCAGTTGAAAGATTGTTGAAAGAGGAATTGGCTGGAGTAGGCTCGCATCCATCACAGCCGATTTCTTGCGGTGATTCATTGAGGACTGCTGTGAGGTGGCAATCCCACATGCGTTGGGCAAGGCAATAGTGGGTGCCTGATCCTTGATAGGGTCCGACAAGGATTTGCTGGACGGGTACTGTTGGGACATGAATCAGCATGGCTCGAGAATCTCAATGGACGCAAATTCTTACAGATAAAAACTAACTGACGAGTTGTGGGATCCAACGCTGACTGCGGGGGCTTATATTCTGGTAACTGTTGTGACATCTCGGTTAGGTGCTTGAAGGTGATATCTGACAGAGCCTTAGAAGGAACCTTGAGGACAGCACCCTTTCCATCACTGCGTGCAGCCATTCTGGGCATCTTGAGATTCCACAGATACTGATGTGCATTTGGCAATGAGGATGGTGTCTCGCTCTGGGGAAAGCCGATGTTATTCTCTAGGAGGTGTCGGCCAAGTGCTTCCTGGAATATCAGAGCGATCTTTGTTATCGGAGTGCTCTTGATATTGAGATCAAAACAAAGGCCGAGCCCCTTTGCTTGGCGAATGAAGGGGCCCAGTTTTGCACTTAAGGGGCACCTCATGGTAAGAAAGAGGTGTGAATGGTTGGTTGGAACAGTGGTCGACAACTAAGATGAAGTTAGTCTAGAAGATACGAGTGATACAAAAGGAGTGCATTACCGGCTCGGGGTGAATGCAGACAACATAGTTGTATGTTGTCTCCTCATTGTCTGGGATGGTGGATGTATTTCTTGCTCGA
>JABCKT010000422.1:0-14993 GCA_018858115.1 Tephrocybe rancida | reverse complement strand
TCTCACAAACTTGACTGATGCTTCTCTTCAAAGGGATCGGGGGCAAATAGGACAAATGTGCATCACCCACAGATGGGCGTATAGCATAGCTTTATAATGGAAAAAACTCCGAGACAATTGAGCAGGGAATAGTAGAGAAATCGTCGTCTGTATCAAGGACCGGTGATGTACCAAGGACCGGTGAAACACTGTACACTGTTGTCCTTTATCGATAAAAAACCTGTCTAGCAGATTAGGTAACGATCAGGGGCCGAACGGGCACTCCTTAGAAGCCAATTTCCCCCCCTATCTTTCCAATTGCATTCTCTATCTCTCCAGCGACACCACCGACTACTCCCTCCACATCGCCTACAGCATCTCCAACTGTCGAGACAGCAGCATTGACTGTCCCTTTGATGTCCGAGCCGATTTGGTCCAAGCAAGTATCGCAGGATGCGGGCTAAAGAGAGAACACGTCAGACTCGAATTATGTTGCGCCAGGTCCTTCACGTACCAGGGCAATAGCAGCATTCACGGCACCTGCGAGGCACGCCGCATCCAAAAGGGCGTCTAGCGAACACTGGTAAGCCAATGGTCCATTGTTTCGATAACGATGATCAAACTTACTAGCACCATTTTGCCCGGCAGCACTAACACAAGACACAACTGTAATTGATCCCGTTAGTTCGCGATTTCAGCATGCTGATATAGGTAAGACAAACCCGTCGGGGCGAGAGCAGCAACACAAGCTAGAAGTAGATAAGATCAGAAATTTATATCAAGAGAGGGGTGACGTCAAACGTACCACCAATCTGGCATGAAGCACGCATAAAAACATGGCCCGACGGTGCAGCCACGACGGCGCTGACCGTCATGAAGAGGCTGAGAATGAAGGCAAATTGCATCGTGGGGGTTTCAAAGGATGGTAGGGATTGGGGGACTGTTAGATGGGGATGGATAGGCTCGACCAAAGAGTGACAAGAGATAGATTGTCAATTTCCAAGAAAACGAAAGAGACGAAGACGCGGGAATGATTGAACTGAAGGCCAGTTTCGAACCTATTTAAGTGTTTTCCAACATTCAAACTAATATAGGCTTCATCACTGGGGTGGATATTCAACAATTTCTCATGTCAGTCGCTGGAGAAAGTGACACGCCCACCACACTTCCTGTATGACGGGCACCAAATCCGGATGTGCTGTAGAACACACGTTTACGGATCCTGATATTCACTTGACCATATAGATTCTAGGGAGGATCATCATGCAATTATGCGGCTCCTGATTCACTGCCAGATCCAGGGCGGGCGCCACAAATATTAGGAACCTCTGGTTCGACCATATGCATCTAACTTGTGTGCGGGGGTTGGTGTCGAAACCGTCCAGGTTGTGTCTGCAGTTATTGAAGACATATTATGTCAAAATAGAACTCTTTATGACAAAGCCGATTTCACGCATTTCAACCACAATGATGCTTCATGTGTTGGTTCTTATCAACTGTTGAGAACTAACTGTTGGGAACTGGGCAGATGGCACATGTCACTCGACAAACAGAATTAAAAAACGCATCCACTACGATTGGTCAGTTTATGGTCGCGTCGCAGGCACGCACACTGTTACTTAGTACTTAGGTCTTGCTGATCATGATAAGATGGAATGTCTCCTCGACAATCCAACTGTGGACGGCCAAGGGGAAGCCGAGCACGCTGATCATTTTGCCAACACTGCAGATCCAAAATGTTGACGGTCGTAAATGTCACCTGAATGTCATGATGAGTCTGTCTGGCCCCATCTGAATAGCAAATAAGATGGCAAGTGCTTGGCGTTGACAACAAACGTCGAGAGATAACATCGAGCTTCGAGATGATTCATCGTACGAAACGTTTCCGATGTGACTGATAGAGTTGATTAGTAACCCATGGATATTCTCATCACATGCCAGGCACGTTGGGGATTTAGAATCAGATGACGCATCCCCGACGCGTCTCCTACCCGACACGGCTGCGTAAACTGGAGTGCAAGAAAGTGAAAGAGTAAATTAAGTCCTACCACGACAAGGCATATGAATGCTCAATCGATAACAAAGTTGCTAAAATCTTCACTGATAGCGTCATCTGCGCCACCATTCTTAACATCATCGCAAATCAACGTGCTTATAAGGAAAGCCAGGTCTATATTACCTTACATGTGTTCTCCGCAAATACCATGTCTTGCACCTTATCTATGGCTGTCATTTTTTCGCTGTTCAATAGATAACAATGTTGTACGCGGCACTGTGACCCGAGAAAGGGGTCTTATGACTTCTGTACGTTGTTGGTTAAGGTCCATTGTCGGCTGAGGCAATTTGTTTTATCGTATGTAGATCGCAGGGGCCACCTCAGTGACCGAAACACCTCAGAACTTCAGAAGATCGAAATCGAGCCCATGTTCCAATCTGACTCAGCTCCCACTAATAACTATTCTCGTCGTCTTATTGACTGTAAGTACAGTGCGTGATTTAAAGTAGCGTTTTCGTTTACATTATTGGTTCTTTATCGATACAAAACTTGTCTAGCAGAGTAAGTACCGACCCAGGGGGCAAATGCACGAACGCCCTTAGAAGACCGAGCCAATTTTATCCCCAATCTCTCCAGCGACGCTACCGACTTCGTCTTCCACATCGCCTGCAGCATCTTCAACCTTCGAGGCAGCAGCCTTGACTTTCCCTTTGACGTCGAATTCCTCCAAGCAAGTATCACAGGATGCGGGCTAAAGCGAGAACATGTCAGATTCGATTTATATTGCTATGTTGCGCTCGGCCCTTCACGTACCAGATTAACAGCAGCATTGACGGCACCTGCGAGGCACGCCGCATCCGAAATGGGGTCTACCGAACACTGGTAAACCAATGGTCCATTATTTCAAGAACGATGATCAAACTTACTGGCACCCTCTTGCGCGGCAGCACCAACACAAGACACAACTGCGATCGATACTGTTAGTTCGCGATTCCGGCATACTACTATAGGTAGGACAAACCCGTTGGGGCGAGAGCAGCAACGCAAGCTAGAAGTAAATGAAATCAGAAAGTGATATCAAGAGAGGGGATGACGCCAGACGTACCACCAATGCTGCATGAAGCACGCATGAAAACATGGCCCGACGGTGCAGCCACGACGGCGCTGATCATCATGAAGAGGCTGAAAACGAAGGCGAATTGCATATTGAAAGTCAAAGAGAAGTTGGTAGGGTTTGGGAAGAAGGTTGTTGAATAAGGATGAATAGGCTCGACCAAAGAATGACAAGAAAGGGAACGTCAAGCTCCAAGAAAACGTAAGAGACGAAGAACGAAGAAAACACGGGAATGAGGAAACGAAGGCCAGGTTTGAACCTATATAAGTGTTTTCCGACATTCAAACCAATATAGCCATCATCACTGAGGTGGATACTCAACATCTTCTCATCAGTCAGTCGCTGGAGAAGGTGACAAGCTCACTACAGTTCCTGTACGACTGGCACCGAATCTAGATATATTGTAGAAGACAAATTTACTGGTCCTGATATTCATTTGACCATACCGTGACAAATTCTGGGGAGGATCATCGTGCAATTATGCGGCTCCTGATTCTGTGCCAGATCCAGCGCTGGCGCCACAAATATTGGGAACATCGGGTTCTACCATATGCAACTAACTTTCCTTATGTGCGGCGGCCGGTGCCGAAAACGCCCAGGTCGCGCCCGCAGCCACCCAAGACGTATTGTGTCAAATAGAACGCTCAATGACAAAAGTCGGTTTCACGTGGTTCGACTACAATGATGGTGCATGTCACTGTACAGCTAGAATCAAAAGTTGCACTCACTACGATTGGTCAAAGTCGGTCAATTCTGTGGTCGTGTTGCAGGCACGCAACCTGTTACTTAGGCCCTGTTGATCACAATAAGATGGAATGTCTCCTCAACAATATAAGTGTGGGCGGCCGAGGGGAAGCCGAACGCGGTGATCATGTCGACAAATTCATAATGCTGATGGTCGTAAATGTCACGACGAGTCCTGTGTCGCCCCTTCACGTTGAGAGAAGGAAGTCTGTCTGGAAACCAGTGTCATTTGAATAGCAAGTAAGATGGCAAGCGCTTGGCGTTGACAACGAACGTCCGATGATAGAGTTGATTACGTGAATATTCTCATCACATGCCAGGCACGTTGGGTAACGCGTCTCCTACCTGATGCGCGTCGCGTCTGCATAAACTGGAGTGCAAGAGTGAATTAAGTCCTACCACGACAAGGCACCATAATTGTCCAACCGGTATCAAAGCTAGCTAAATTTTTACTGATAGCGTCATTTGCGCCACCATTCTCAACATCATCGCACATCAACGTGCTTATAAGGGAAGCCACGTCTGTATTACCTTACATATGTTCCCCGCAAAGATACCTTATACTCATGCCTTGGACCTTATCTATGACTGTCATTTTTTTTGCTGTTCAATAGATAACAATGTTATACGCGGCACTGTGACCCGAGAAAGAGGTCTTGTGACTTCTGTACATCGTTGGTTAACGTTAATTGTCGGCTGAGGGGATGCGTTGCATTGTATGTAGGTCGCAGGGATCATGTCAATGGCCAAAATGCCTCAGAAGATCGAAATCGCGTCCATGGCAAATCTAAGAGCAAGTACTATCAATAATAGTAATAGTTAGCTATTCAGCTATTCCCCAATCACTAATTCGATGGGGGGATATCCTTGCAATGACTAGTCTGTTTCGATTGGGAGGCCAGGCGCTGCAAGCAAGGTGTTCTCAAATTGAACTGATTTGCTTGAAGCGGGCACATAGGTGTGTAACACACGCCCGCACTTTGAGAAACTTCAAACAAATCAGAGATTCAAGTCAAGGTTAGTATGTAGTAAGTAGCTACAACTTTCGGGTTGCCCGCTTATAATTCAAAGAGTATGAGGCCTAATTTGAGCTCCTATCCTATTACATGCGTACAGAACAACTACTAAATCTGTGTGCCATCCCTAACCAAAATCCCATCGCACGCAATGAGATTTCGAAGGCCCTACATGCGAAGTGGCGAGATCCGAGGAAGTTTAACAGAGCCTAAGGTCGGCAAGGTCGGGGCACCGGGTGCGTCTAAAATTGGCTGCAGGGAGCAGGGAGAAGGTGGGAGGTTGAGAGAAGATCCGGGGTTGAGAGGCTCGAAGCTGCGTCGGTGATTCTTGACGGACGTTCAGCACTTTCAGCATTGGCTGGCTTACCATCATCGGGTCGAGACCGCGGTAGGTTTGTAGTACCTCCAAATCTGGCTCAGCTCCCACTAGTGACTATTCTCGGCGTCTTACAGGCTGTAAGTACAGTGCGTAGTTTTCAAATTGGCCTTTCATTTACATCATTGGTTCTTTAGCGATATAAATCTCGTCTAGTAAATTAAGTAACGACTCAGTGGGCGAATGGACGAACACCCTTTTAGAAGACCGAGCCAATTTTATCCCCGATCTCTCCAGCGACACTTCCGACTTTGTCCTCTACATCGCCTGCGACGTCTTCAACCTTCGAGGCAGCAGCCTTGACTTTCCCTTTGACGTCGAATTCCTCCAAGCAAGTATCACAGGTTGCGGGCTAAAGAGACAACAAGTCAGACTCGATTTATATTGCGGCACTTCACGTACCAAGTTAACAGCAGCGTTCACGGCACCTGCGAGGCACGCCGCATCCGAAATGGGGTCTAGCGAACGTTGGTAAGCTAAATGATCCGTTGTTTCAAGAACGGTGATCAAACTTACTGACACCCTCTTGCGCGGCAGCACCAGCACAAGACACAACTGCAATTTATCCTGTTAGTTCGCGATTTCAGTATGCCACTATAGGTAAGACAAACCCGTTGGGGCGAGAGCAGCAACGCAAGCTAGAAGTAGATAAGATCAGAAAGTGATATCAAGAGAGGGGATGATCCCAGACGTACCACCAATATTGCATGAAGCACGCATGAAAACATGGCCCGATGATGCAGCCACGACGGCGCTGATCATCATGAAGAGGCTGAAAACGAAGGCGAATTGCATATTGAAAGTCGAAGAAGAGAGGTTGGTAGGGTTTGGGAAGAAGATTGTTGAATGAGGATAAACAGGCTCAACCGAAGAATGACAACAAATGGAACGTCAAGCTCCAAGAAACGAAAGAGATGAAGAACGAAGAAAACACGGGAATGAGGAAACGAAGGCCAGTTTTGAACCTATATAAGTGTTTTCCGACATTCAAACCAATATAGTCATAATCACTGAGGTGGATACTCAACAACTTCTCATCAGTCAGTCCGCTGGAGAAGGTGACAAGCTCACTACAGTTCCTGTACGACGTCGGACGGGCACCGAATCTGGATATGTTATAGAATATACGGTTACGGATCTCGATATTCATTCGGCCATATAGATTCCTGAGAGGATCATCGTGTAGTTATGCGGTTTATGATTGTGTGCCAGATCCAGGGCTGGCGCCACAAATATTGGGAAGATCGGCTTCGACCATACGCATCTAAATTTTCCTGTGTGCGGGGGTTGGTGTCGGAAAGCGTCCAGGTTGTGTCTGCAGTTATTTGAGACATATTATGTCGAAATAGAACGCTTTACGACAAGAGTCGGCTTCACGTATTTCGGCTGTGGTAGTGCTTGTCGCCATGTGTCAGTTCTCATCAGCTGTTGGGAACTGGTCAGATGGCGCACATTATTTTTACAGACAAGATTTAATGTCTCCTCGACAATGCAACTGTGGGACGGCCAAGGGGAAGCCGAGCGCGCTGATCATTCCGACCAATTCATAATGTTGAAGGTAGTAAATGTCACGATGAGTCCTGTCGTCATTTCACGTCAAGAGAAGGAAGGCATGTCTGGAAACCAGTAGCATTTGAATAGCAAGAAAGGAGGGAAGTGCCCGGCGTTGACAACAAACGTCGAGAGACAACATCGAACGAAGCGTTTCCGATCCAAATAACACTGAACGAGTTGCTTAGTACTGTAATCCATGAATATTCTCATCACATGTCAGGCACGTTAGGTATTTAGAATCAGAGCGGCGTCTCCAACGCGTCTGCATTAACTGGAGTGCAAGTCCTACCATGACAATGTACATGATTGCTCAATCAGTAGTGAAGTTGCTAAAATTTTCACTGATTCTCAATAAGGGGAGGTCCTAGGCCAGACTAAAGGGTAATTAAACAAGAAGTAGGTATTCATTTTGTTGACGAGTCTTGGGTATCTGCCCAACTATGGGATTGTTGCGAGAAGGGCTCGTCAGAAAATAGAGCTCAACGCGTCCTCCACTTTACCAGCGATGTTGCTAGCAGTGTCCTCCACCTTGTTCACAGCGTCACCGACAACGTCGCCAACTTCGTTCTCGGCAGCGGTCGCAGCAGCTTCGATCTTGTCAGGAATGTTGAACTCATCTAGACAAGTTTCACAGGCGGCTGGCTATTATATAGTTAATCCAGGTTGGCGGAGAAGGAGCAGAAAAATACAACACGTACGATGTCTACAGCGGACTTGACAGCACCAGCAAGACACGATGCATCAGAAATGAGATCTGTTTCGGCACACCGTCAGGGTTTGTTACATACAAAGAAGGATTGAACTCACTGACGCCCTCTTGCGCGGCAGCTGAAACACACGAAACAACTGTGGAAAGAACTGTAAGCGTCCACATTGGTGTGGTCTTATTGCAGAACACCAACCCGAAGGAGCAAGAGCAATTACACAACCTGAACAGAATTGTCAGTGAGCGTAACGAGAGGAGGGATATCGAACGCACCAGCGATGTTGCATGACTGGCGCATGAAAATATGACCAGACGGCAGGGCGACAACCGCGCTCATGAGTGTGAAAAGGCCGAAGACGAAGATAATTTGCATCGTGAAAACTGGCGATAAGAAGGGAAGGTGTCGTTGGAAAGGAAGGTGGTAAAGAAGGGAGAGACTCGGTCAGCGAATGACAAGAAAGGGAACGTCAAGTTCCAAAAGAACGAAGGAGAGAAAGGACGAAAGGAAGAGGAGAATGAGCGACTCGAGCTCAAGTCTGAACCTATTTAAGCAAAATAACTACGGTCGTGGAATCGCGAGTCCTGTGTATATCTCCCAAGCCTATCTCAGTATAGTCACCTTTACTGTCCGTATTCGACAACAAGATCACCTTTGAAGACCGAAGAATTGATTCGACCAGGCTTGGATCTTTGATACCTTCTCAAAGTATGGCTAAGAAGTTCGCATTATCCACGCTGGGCGTGAATCAGGATGTGTATTTATGAGAATTCGAAATCCTTGAATTATGGGCGGCCAAAGTTATGTTCGACGCGCGGGATAGCCTGGAACGCGTTAGGACTGGACCTTCCACAGACCATGCGACTCACGTGGATAGGCATAACACTACGGTCGAAGAGTGCCTCCGAACACAGTTGGGTGATGCCAAGGTAAGGTTTGATCTATGTATGTTAGTCTGGTCTGGGTGGAGGGTTGGCCTTCGGCCGTCGCTAACCTTTCTGATGTGATGTGATGAACATAAAATTTCCAAAACACAGACAACAGAATCAGACCCGGCTGTGTTCCAACGGTGCCAAAAAAAAATCCTCATGCGTGCGTAGCCTTCACAAGTCCCAACACAATGGGGGAAATGTCGACGGGCAATGCCCCGCAATCAGTCTTCAAATAGATGGTGATACAACATGATACATTTGATTTGTTTCGACAGTAGATGAGTTCCTTCCCTCCTTCCGCGCGCATAGCTTGCCTACTTGACTTTTGCCAAGGTCCTCGACAGGTTGTAAGCAGCGGAAATGAGGGTAACATGGCTACAAATCACAGTCGTGAGTGAGTCGCGACGTGTCCTCGAAGCAAAGCTGTGGCTTACGTGAATCCCTGAACCGCGTTTCCCAGACTAAACGCCCGCAGGGCAGATGATCAGATATTTAGAAGTAATTATAAGTCTTGAGAAGGAACAACACGCACGCCTCGCCTGCCTCTGAGATTTCTTCGGTGCAAAGCCCCACGTGATTGAGGTACATCAAGAAGTCCTGCGTCACAACGGTTGTTAGCGACCTTGCCTTACATTCCATGCTTCGCCGAACACACCTCAAACATTGACACAGCACGTGGAAGAAGCGCCTTGTCGTATTCGCCGGCCCGCGTCAACGCTTCTACGCACCTACAGATCAATGCGACATTAGTAGCAAGCGAAGTCCCGACCTAAACAGTGACATACCACAGGGTGCAAAGACAGAACGTCCCCTCTTCTCCACCGACGCCGTCGTCAGACTTGTTCGTATCATACCGGTATACCAAGTTCTACGCAACATGTCCAATTAGTATCACACAGAAGGCTCCTCAATTGAATCTCAAATACACACGTTTGACGTGAGGCCGCCTCGTTCCGGCGTCTTCAAGATCTGTTTGAGTGAGCTGACGAACCTCGGGTCCGACTGTCAGTGTAACCGGTCAGCAGGTCGACGAGCAACGATGGAAGGTGCAACGAACACCGTGCATGAAGAACACGAGGGGCATGATGAGCACCGCCGAGTCGAGAACGGCCGTCTCCTCATAGCTCTGCCCGAAATACTTTCCCTCGGCATTCCAAGCCTTGTTCATGATCTCCTCGTACAGCTCGTCGCGAGCCGAGAGCCAGCGCTGGCGATTTGGGCAAGGTAGGGAACGTTTTTCCGCGAGCCGCAATCCTGGGAAAAGAAAGTCGGACGATTGATATTACAAGGGCGAGAAGAGGGGACGTGCTGACCTCTGTCGATGGCGACCCTGTGTCGAAAACAACGTTGGAGGTCATTCGAAAGGCGAAGACAATATGGGAACGCACCAGAGCATGATCTACCATCGAGTGAGAATCGTAGTCAATCTTGATGACACACAATAACTCACCTTAGAGTACGTGAAGTGCCTCTTCTTATTGCGGACTTCCCTGTGGGCCCACAATAATCGACAGACCGGTAACTCAAATAGTTTTACTGACCATATCGACCTGTACGACGGGAGATGTTAGCACGGCACCAAGATCATCAACAGAAGACGGGAGAACGTGAATACAATGTGGAGGGTACTCACAAATCTGGTTGTGTATAGTTGGCAACAACGACTGAAACATGGGAGTTGAGTGTGAGTAAACGGCGGAAGCCAGCGTTGGCTTACAATCCACTCTGCAAGAGACAGCCCAATCAACTATACTGCAAAGATATTGAGGACGATGCTCACAGTTCACGAACAAGGACCCTTTATACTTTCATAAGGACACCTGCACGGGTATACGAAGTCGCCTACGCACCAATCGTCATAGCTCTGTTGAACGACAATGATGCCTCGAAAGTCCAAAATAAATCAAGCACTTACGAGAGGCTTTCCGAACTGTCGAGTATCATGGTCAACAATCGAATGCGACTCGGAAAATAGGGCTCAATAGACCTTTTGTCCAAGATAGATACAATCCATGCTGTACACGGAATGAGTTGGAAAGCGATTGTTCAAACAAACGGCACACACAGTTCCCCATAAATGTCCTAACTCGCCATGTCAAAACTGCACCATCAAGAGCCGAAGACAGACGTACCAATTGGATATGGTCTGCAGCACCATTCCCGATACGCACAGGCTTAGAGCCCTTGTGCCCATCGAGGTGCGTTAGCTCTATTTCCTCTAAGTCCTTCCCACCTGCATCGTAAGACCTATAAGCCATCGGGGCAAAATCCTAGCAAAATAAGGGGCCCAACCGTGAATGGTATACATGATCTGAAGACTCCCGTCGGGGTTCTTATTGCGCAGGCGTTCGAAGATGAACTCCATGTACGCTAGGGGATGAGAAGAGAATGTTAAGTGATTGTGGGGATGTGAGAATAAGATAAGATGGGCCGACCGTTGGCTTCGTGGGTGAATCCGAGACGGAGGAGCGCGTAGAGCGTGAAGGAGGAATCGCGGATCCAAGAGGCACTGTATGGCTTGTGGTGAGTACGTGTGCTGTTGGGCCTGAGCATGAAACCTACCGATAGTCCCTAGAAAAGTGCGATGAGCAGGATGAAGGAAGGAAGAAAGACAAGACTGCCGACGTACCAGTTGCGTGTGCCACCAATGAACTCGGGCAGGGAGAAGGTCGGGCTTGCGACGACAGCGCCTGCAGAAACTGAATGAGCCGAGGAGGGGACCAGACAGGCCACAGGCACGTACCAGTCGGTTCGAAAATGAGCAGCTTGAGCGCAAGCGCACTGCGGTGAACGGCCTCCTTCCACGAGCCGGTGTACGTCGAGTGGCGGATCCACTCATACCAGTATCGATTCGTGGTGCTAAGCAGGCTGTGCAGAAGTTCCTTAGTCAAGAACGGGTCCTGCACCGATCGTTTAGCGCCAAGCGGTGCAATCAGCTTGCGCTCGAGCTCCGCCTTATTGATCGCCTCGGGCCCCGATCCAAGCGAGGGCGCGACATGCCCGTCCTCCGGCGGCGTGCGCAGGACGAACGTTACCGCCTGCCCCTCAGAGAGCTGCAGGCCCGCATACGCCGCGAGGCCCTTGTGCCCCTTCGACGTGAGGTCAAGCGTCCCGAGTGCGACGCTCGGCACCTCCGCGGCGTCCCCCGTCTTCTCCGCGATGTACCGCAGGTCCAGCGTGAACCCCCCGCTGCTGGTGAATGCGACTTTGGCGTGGGTGTGGGACGAGGGCTTGGAGCCCTCGGTGGGGGGGATGGAGGTGTCTGGCACGAGCTCGGTGGTGTGCGTGTCGCGCGCGTAGTTAAAGGCGGGCGCGCATTGCATCATTAGGGGCATTGACCCGCGGATGCACTCGACGCGACGGATGAGCCATGGGAGGAGGGGTTTGCCTGGGGAGATGCTTGCGCTGGGGCGAGGGAGGAAGTCGGTCACGCTCGCGACGCCTTGCTCGTTCATGAACTTGGTTTGGAGGACCTGCGGACGTTGTTGGTCAAGGTAACATAATGGATCGTACGCCAGACATACATTGGAACTCGGAAGATAGTTTTGCTTGACCGTGAATGGCACGGTGGGCATGATCGAGAAGTGGCCTCCCTTGTTCTTGTCGAGGATCCGCGCAAATACCGATGGCGAATCGAAGTTGGGCACACAGTAGCTCTCAACTACGAGCCACGTCGGCTATAAACACCCCACAAACCGATATCGACACTCACTAGATCCATCGAGAGAAACAAGAGCCGCCGTGCGCAAATTCCCAATCCTATCCAAAAACCATCAGAGATCGACTTCCACGACGTCATGTCATGGAAACCCACAGTGCATGGTCCGCCAGGGGGATGTAATCCCTATCCTTGCTGGGCTGGTAGTAATTCATGATAGTGCGATGTTGTATACGAAAACTGGGAGGTCCTGATGCGTGTGGTCGAAGAGTTGATAAGAGGCGCCTAAAACCATGTCTCATCGAAATCTCAGGCCCGAAGTTGCACGTTTGCTTGGTGAGCTGGTCACTGTCAGAGGTGATGACCATCACGTGGCCTCGTGTTCACGGTCATGTCGGTAGCCCTGGAATCTTCGAGTCTCCTTCTAAACATTTACGAGACGTGTTCAGAGCGTGGCTCGACGCGTGTTGGGCTTCTGTTGGGCTTTTGACACGGCAGGCGAAGCGGTTTCCGAAAAAATGGCTATTTTCGTGTGCAGAGATTGTCATGTGGGCTGATGGATTCTTATCTTCGCCACGAAATCGATGAGACTCTTGAGGCACACGCGTCATAAGGGTCCTGCTAATGCGAGGCTCAAATATTAGTCCTGTAAGAAGTTAGGCGACTTGGGATAGGAAGTTGGACGAACCTTGATGAAGCTCGAATTTAAACTGTATGCACACCAAGACGTCCGCCAAGTCTGTGTCCTTCGGATCCGTGTTCGGCTGCTAAGGTCGATTGTCACACTCGTTGAGAACCGGAAGAGAACGCAGGAGAGAAACTGAAGAGACCCTTCAAGGGGCGGATCAAAACGAGACGAACTTGAAAAGAAAGACGCGACTGTGGCGTGGGACACATCTACACGTGACTCCAAATCTTTTGTAAAATTCTTTTACAAAAGGCTGCGTTCGACTTTTGAGTTCCAAGTTTTTCTTCTACGGATCCCCCTCCATCAATCATCGATCATCCCTCCAGCAAATTCACGACGCCTCTCGTACGGCTGAACCAGTCAGGGGGGACTAGAGTGATGCCGAAGGTGTCGACAATTGTCCAGGCGCTATAGCCAAGTGGTTACGGCGACAGATTCGAATCTTAACCGATATCTATCTGTTCCTCTTTGAGGGCGCAGGTTCAAATCCTGCTGGCGTCGTTGATCGATTTCGAGGGGAATTTTTGTTATTGTCTTGCTATACTTATACTTGCTCAACTTCTAAATGCCTGTCCTGACTTCAGGTAGATATTATTGATTGTTCGAAATCCCGCCAACGGCTCGCGAAATATGTCTATCATGATAACTAAATTGTAATCACCCCTTCCAAAGCCTCTCTCACTTTCCCAAGTACCATTTCATCGCGCTGATTATCCCACCGAGATCCAGCATCGGCCCTCGCCTCCAACACCAACCCAAACAGCTCCCACAGCGCATCCGGCAGCTCCGTGTATTTCCCCACCGGGTCCGACAGCACCCTCTTCTCCTTCGAGTATCCCGCCACACTTATCTGGTGGAACGCTTCCCCGTCACTCCCAGGGGTCTCCGACGCCGACGTCGACACGAAGAGCCGATGGACCGGAAAGCACGAAACATTCTGCTTCACGCTCCACCCGTTCCAGAATCTACCAGTCTTCGGGAGCGCAAGGGCCGTCTGGGCGAGCGCCAGAAGGCCTTGGGAGTCTTTCTCAGATACAAGGAGCACGCGTCCGCGCGCGTCGACTGCGATGGTCTCGGTGGAGTCTGGAAGCGAGAATAAGGCGAGGCTGAGCCCCTCGGGCTCGGTTTGGGCGTTGAGGATCATGGTGAGGATGAGGCGGTCTTGGGAGGGTGTGAAGCTGTAAGGTGATGGGAAGGGGTTGAGGAGAGCTCGGGAGTGCCATGATTCAAATGGGGAGGACCAGGGACTAGTGAGTTGAGCCATATGTAGTGGGTGTGTGGGTGTGTTTGAAGGCCGGGAGTTAGCTGGATATTATTTGGGTTTCAAACGACTGGCTTGACGGTACTAATGACTGGTTGTGCTCCAAGGCTATTGCGCACACATCAGGAAAACGGACCGATCAAGATATCTCTAGATGGGAGTATCGTGTGAACAAAAAGATGCTAGGGCAGATCAGGCCATATCTAGTCATATCGAGGGCCTGTCAAGTTGGTGATCATTGACTTGCTAATAATTAATACGAACATTTGGTCAATGCACTTTCAATAATCTGAGGCGCGTATCTCATCTTTATCGTGAGTAGGACATGGTGGTGAGGTAGATCTACTTATATCATGGACCTGTCAACTTGGTGACCATTGCCTCGCTGGCAACGAATACAAGCATTTGGTCAATGCACTTACAGAAAGTTGAGGTGTGTATCGGTGCGGGACTGGGTGCGGGAGGCCCAAGCGTGCAGGTCCGAACAGGTCCGAACACCAAAGTGAAATTTAAAGTCCGCTGGCAGCTCCGTTGATGTATGGTTCGAGTTGGACTTGTCGTTTTCTTGTTCTTTCTTGTCTCCTCCCATACAAGTCCTCTTGCCCCCACCACCTGTAGCTCGCTCCTTCTTGCTCCTGCGGTCTGTCGCACCTAGCCCCCTGTGATCACACATGTACCAGTGATTGCCACTTTGTTGGTACCAAGTTTATTGGCATGGGGGAGCTTTCTATGAGCCCAATGTTCTGTTGTACCTCTGTCCTCTTCCGCTCCTCCTCCCTCCTATTCTGCTATTCAAAATCAAGCCAAGGTGTGCTTCTTATTTGACATACTGTGTATTTTGTTGATTAACCCCCACAGGTTCCGGCAAATGTATTACGTGGCACATTGCGGAACATCGACCTGAAGTTCAGCCAAGCCCGACAAGCGAGCACCTTCCTCGAGTCCACACCCACACTCGACATGGTTCCCCC
>JABCKT010000421.1:0-15001 GCA_018858115.1 Tephrocybe rancida | reverse complement strand
CAGCGCTCCACTATCAGCTGCTCGTTTTCTTGGTTGGTTTGTAATACTATAACTGAAAAGGGTACCCTAACTCTCAAACGTACTAAAACTAACTATATAGTCCAACAGGAAACTGTCCAAAATCAGAAATGAAAAGTGGAAAAAGAACATCGATACTCATGCAACTCTGCGAAGTGGCGTAAATCCCGACCGAGAACTCTCAGGGTCCTAGTGCGGCAATCGCATTTGGATGTGACATTGGGCGGAAATGGGCGGTGATGGGAAATGGGGATAGGTGGGCTCCAAAAATGATGTTGCGCTGCCTATTTCGTCGAAATCCACCCATATCCATACATATCCATCCATCAGACTTCTTCTTCGGCATTCGGCAGCCTTAAAACGGTGTGATTCTCCATTCGCAATCCAGGAGGGGTCATTGGTTCGGGTGCGTGAGGCCTGTGCATGTGGTGATAATCTTCCATCGACGATCTGCTAATAATAGTGAGATCAATGCCACACCGGATGTCATGAGTGCGTCGCGAAGCTTGTGCAGGTAAAGGAAACCCGTTGATTAAGCTACGTAAGCTGTATGGGGATGCACGGTCCGATTGGGAAGTGTTTGATGCGATGTCGTGGAGTGGAATATAGGATGATGACGAGAACCTGCTAACGGGCTCTGCTTGGTTGGGGCGATTTACGTCCTAGCGGGTCTCGGTGTCGGAAGGAGTTGAACCTGCTGGAAGGCCCTTTGCAATTCACGAGCCACTTCTTGCTCTTCTCGTGGCCTAATCCTCCTAGGTACCGGAAGACCGAAAAAGGACACGAGCATATCATATCCGTCATGACAAACCCAATCAACGTAATACTCTGTTGGCAATTTCCTAATCCTAACCACCCAATAGAGGTAGCTGACGAGGAACACTGTGGAGGCCACAACAAAGAAGTAGAATATGCCACGAAGGACTGGCAAGCCTGCTGCAGATGTGGCAGCCGGTGACATGGTTTCGTTGCTGGAGCTGGTGGACATGGTGGTGTAGGGTTAAGATTGTTGGTGGTGGTAAAGAGGAACTTGTTAGAAGACTAGGTTCACGTTCTATGCAAAATTTTCTTCAAGTGATAAGCACGGCCAGCGAATATTCGTCAGGTGGTGGCATGTCACGTGATATCGACGCGTCGCGTCAGGTTGCCAAAGTGTTGAGTCACCTGATTAGTAATGCCGAGGGTGCTGCTGACCGTTTTGATCGACAATCAATGCTGAATTACAAGTTGTGAAAATTAGCAGAATGCTAAAATTCATGCCTAGAATGAGGAGGAACTCATCACCGTCTTTCAGAGAAAAATTTATTGTATCAAAGTGGGCAAGAAGCCAAGTACAGGTGCCTCATTCTCAACCCAGGTGTGATTTCAATAGTGGGCCACCTGAATCTGCATTACGAGGCAGAGATCTGACAAGGATTTTGCAAGTTTCGGATCTGATGACATGTATTTAAACTCCGCTTCAACTTGATCTTTATCACACATGTAGGCCAAGTGTTCACTCAACCGCAACACTCACTCATCGATATTGTGGCGTATGTCAATCAAATTACACTCACAGTAGCTGCTACTTGTCTCCATGCTTTTCAAACACTCTCGGATCATGCTATGTGCATGGACTACTCAGTATAGTACTCAGGGCTACAGAAGTGAGCTTATCTTGAGTCCAATCTCACTTAATGTTATTTGGAATAACCACCCCACCCCAAATTAGCGGTTTCTTTGCGACTGACATGCTTATGAGGATTGTATGTAGCTAGGGCAATGCAGAGGCAAGTTAAAGAGGAAAAATATACATGTTTATAATCCATCTCCTGTTGCGCTGCCTGCACCCATTTCAATCATTCGATGGACAAAGATCAATGTGCTCTTGACGCTAATGGCAAACTCAAGGATGCAAGGGATATCTCATGGCATTTCAATCCTGATGATGAGTTTCCTTTGAACCCAATGGATGCCACACTACAAGCACCTGAGCCCAGTGAGCCATCAGGTAAGTCCTTTCATAATTCATTCATATCTTTCCACTCAACCTTCATAGCTCTCCGCCGCGGGACTCGTACACGTAACTCTGAGAAGCTCTCCATGCTCACAGCCGCCGACAAACTCAATGATGAAGGAAACCTGAAAAAGAAGTATAAGCTGTCAGCAGCTTGCGCCCGCAAGTCATCAAAGAAGGTGCAAATTGATGCTTCAGCGGATGGACACATCAGTAGTAGCGGTGATGAGGATTACAAGGATGGAAGCAGCTTGTCAGAGAGCGACGACAATGAAGGTGAAGTTGAGATAACCAACATGGAGGTAAGGTAGTATTTTAAAACCACACAAAGCAATATCCTGACACTTACGCATCTAGTTGGCTGGCTCTCTTGCTTCAAAATCCATCCCATTGACTGGCCGCTACTCAGGCAAGCACAAGCGCAGAGACACAAGTGTTGAGGAGGTCGAAGATGTCGACAGTGCCAGGAACCTCCGGGACCGATCAAAAAGCCCAACAGGGAGCTCAATTTTCGAGCCTGATGTAGTTGAGAATACCCCTGAAGCTGAGAAGCCAAAGACGGTTCATTCGATCTTTCATAGTGCCCTTGTTAGAAGATTTGACTTAGCTAATGCAGGCTCCAAAGCGAAACCCGATATACCTATTCTTTGAATGTGTTGCTTGTGGTGCAGATGGAATGCCTGGCAAGGATGGTGACAGGCATTTTAAATGCTTTCATGGTAATCGCAAGGTGACAACTGTGACAAAAAGTATGAAGAGCAACTTAAGTGGTAAGCTTCACGCATACACTAGATTCTATCTTCTCTGAATTATCATGGATAGGGCTTGTCAAAATGCTCAAGGAAGTGTCGGGACCGATGTACATGTTTTATCTATTACTCAAGGATTGAAAATCCGGTAGTATCACAAGGGAGGAGCTTGAGATCGTGTCCGGGAAGCAGACAATTGACTCAAAGAAGTCTGTGGAATTTGTGGTGACGCTAAAGGCACAGACAGAGAACATTCAGCAGGTGTTTGAGATACAGCAGGAGGCTGCAATGGTACATCACTGGATTCCCCTCAGCTAGGCTTGGTCCAATATCTGACTGTAGGAGCCATGGGACCAGGCAAAATTTGTCGAGCTCCTGGCAAAATGGATCGTCGTCTCCAATCAGCCATTTGATGAGGTCGAGTGCCCTGAATTCAAGGAACTCCTTGCCTATGTTCACCACCCGGCACTGACACTTGATATACCTGGCCATAATGTCATCAAAAGGAAGGTGATGGATATGGGAGATGATGCCATTGAGGAGACAAAGCAGATGTTTGCGGTATGTGTAGTTGTGTTACCATCATTGAGCTGAATTAATTCTTTCAACAGGCAATTGATGGCAAGATATCAATATCGCTGGATGTGTGGACTTCAAGCAACATGTTTGCGTTCATGGCCATTGTTGCCCATTACGTGAACAAGGATGGTGAGCTGGGTAAGTTCTTTATTGTATTTCCTTTGGATAACAAAGATGCTGATGAATTCTGACTAGAGGAACTTCTCATCGATTTTTGTGAGCTTGTAGGCGAGCATTCTGGTGAAAACATGGAGAAGCAGTATGGGATACCCTCATTATGTATGGAATTGAGAAGCATGTAGGTGCATGATTCTATTGACGTTCCATTTGCTCACACCAACTCAGATTCTTTGCTTCATGCTTGATAACGCATCCAATAACAACACCCTTGTGGATGGAATTGAGTGTCGTGCAAAGAAGGCCAAGATATCCTTTCGAGGGTCCTGGGCATGGCTACGATGCATGCCCCACACAATTCACTTAGCAGCAGTTAAAGTCTGTTCACACCATTTTACTCCTTAATTAACATTACTCATGATTATATGGTAGCTGCTTGAGTCCATCAGTGCGCTCTCCAAGGCTGAAGCAAAGAAAGCAACATCACAGAGCGGTAACTACCAAGACTCTGTCACTGCACCTCTTGATGGTGACAGCAATGAGGACGAGGATCTTAATAATGCCACTGCACATAATGGTCATGATGAGCAAGAAACCCAGTCCTCAAACCTGATACCTCAACCGAAATTTTTTCAGCTGTTGACAAGGTAAAATCTGTTCATCGGACGACTTTGATTTATCTATCCTAATGCCACTTCAACCTCAGCTTCGAAAAATTGTTTGCGTTGTCCGCTCTAGCCCTCAGTGTAAGCAAAGTTGGCTTTGTCAAGTTGTGGAGGAGCTGCGGAAGCCTGAGAACAAAACCAGCAAGAAGCAACATGCATTGATGCTGATTCTCGATGTTAAGACGCGGTGGTCTTCCACCCATCAGATGATGAGTGTGTCTGTTCTGTTTTGGGGATGAGCCTGAACTGACCCACATGTAGGCCATGCGCTTGGCTATAAGCATATCATTGATGATTTTGTCAGTTTGCATAAGGATCTACGTGCCCTTGAGCTGTCCAATGAAGAATGGGATGCCATTGCTCAAGTTGCTACCTGGCTCAAGTTGTTCCATACCGCGACTACAGAGATGTCACGGACTAAGCAGTCAATGCTCTCAACCACACATCTGATATTCCATGGGCTTCAGGACCATGTTTGTAAGATCATTGCTAACCTACCAGAAAATGTCGATGCAAGGCTCAAGTCAGGGCTTCTTGCAGCACATCAAAAGCTGAGAGAGTACTACTACCAATTTGACCAGTCGCCATTTTATACATGGGCAGCTTGTAAGTTTTCTTAATGCTTACTTGTTTGACACTGATCACAGATTTTTTCAGTGCTTGATCCTCGCATCATGTATCACAGCTTGAAGGAGGAGTATGCAGACAATGATGACCTCCTGATGTATCTTGAAACAGCTAAGCAAAAGTTACATGAATACTATCGGGATCACTATGCAAGCCATTCATCTACCCCATCACAAATTCCCTCTACCCTGCCTTCGACAAAGTTCAGTTTTACAGCATGCTATCAGAACAAGAGCCGACAGGTTCTTGATGAACTTGACAATTACTTCAAGCAAGTCCCCAAGCCCTTTGATGACTGCCGCCCCCTTCAGTGGTGGTTGGGGAGGCGAGCCCAATATCCAAATCTATACCGACTTGCGCAGGATATCTTAGCGATTCCTGGTGTGTTAATTTCACTCGTGATAGGATTTGGTCTAAATTCTGTTTCAGGATCTGCTGTGGCAGTTGAACACATTTTTTCGGGCAGCCATGATACCATCTCACTGCAGCGTGCAAGCTTGCAGCCAGATACCATCCGAACCTTGATGCTTGTGAGGCATCGTCTTCGATTAATGTGTGCTACCATTGATAGCATGCTCTGACAACTGTATTCATTGAATATATATATATTATGCCTGCCGTATACTGAGTACGGCCGTGTACAGCCATTTGAGTGCCGTGCCGTACCGTAAAGGCACTGTATCCCTATGGCCGTAGCCATATACAGACAGTGTGCACCCCTAGTGCCACTGCCAGGGTCCCTTATTCTCGCTGCGACCGTATCGCTGCATAAATGCATCGTTGTTGGAAAGGTGAGTGGTGAAAAAAATCCGGAGGGATCTGGGAGAATCTGAGGGCAAGTGAAGTTTCTGAGCGGCTCAGAACCGGAGGTGGTCTGTGAATAGGGCAGCAACCAAATATAATTCTAAATCATTACATGTTGGTGACATCACCTCAACCACCCAAGTTGCCAACTTGTGGCAAGTGTCCAGGCCTCCAGGCCCCGTCTCGAACTCTTTCCAGCCCAGAGCGTTCTCACTGGGATCTAACATGTACAGTGATTAGGATGCGATCAGGAGATACTAAGAACATTGATTCATGTGTGTATCCATACCATCGATCGTCTGCTCTCCGTGCCACAGGCCACTTATTCTGTTGTCCATTCTTCTCTGCTTGTGCTCCCACTGGGTGAAGACCCATACTGAGGCACAGGTACACACACCGGGGGCTCGTACCCCCACCCCCTCAACATGGCACGGAAGGCACCAGGGTCGCGCCCATTGTCGGATGTGCCAACGCACGTTTGTGTGCACGTCTCTGCACCAGACTCCACATGTCATAGCCGCCTCAAGCTTACGGCCCTCCGAGATCTCATATGTACTGCATTCTACTACTATCCTACTCACCCACCTCAGGTTCAGTGCCTCTGTTGCTCCACCCACATCTTATTGATCCACGTGTATCCATCATACCATCGATCACCTGCTCTCTGTGCCGTGACTTGGTTCTGTTGTCCCTTCTTCTCTGCTTGTGCTCCCTCAGGGTGAAGACCCATACTGCGGCACGAGTATGTGCACTGGGAGCTGGTACCCCCACCTCCTCAACATGGCACGGAAGGGACTGAGGTCGGGCACGTCCACCGATGTGTCAGTGCATGTTTGCGGGCATGTCTCTGCACCAGACTCCACACCTCATACTAATAGTACCCCCGAAATCTCACATTGCATTCTACTACTATCCTCCTCACCCACCTCAGGCTCAGTGCCTCTGCTGCCCCGCCCACATCTTATGAGTTTCTGCTCTTCCTAATATCTGCTCCCAGCCGCCATCATCGTGATGAACTCGCTTGCAAAATTGCCATTATACTTGGGAAGCTGCTGTAAACGGCAACCACGCGTGGCCTGTTTGCCCCAATGTCATTCCACCAAACAGTCCAACCTATTGGCATCCCGACTCATCATCCCGGACGAGAACACCTTATCGATATACCACATCCTTCTTCCCGCACGCACTGATGAACTGACAAGTTCCAACCTCCCGCAATCGTAAGCCACAGCACAACCTTCGACCGAGTCCCCACTCTTGCCTCTCCCCATACCACGTGCCTCACCAGCCCCGCTGGTCCCAAGTCCCCTGCTCTTTTCAGTAATCTAGTGCCCTTATTCGCCTTGGCTGCAGGACGATTGACACAATGTTGACAACACATGACCATGACACGCATCTCTTTACTATCCTGTCCCCAATCCAAATAATGGACGCCACCGAATCGTTCTTCTTGACACGCCTGGCTTTGAGGATTACAAATTGAGCAATAGGGAGGTCCTGGATCAGATCGTCCATTAATAATTGGCTCAAAGCCCTGTGAGTACAAGTGTCATAATTACATAACGATGAGCCACAACTCACATCAATTGGAACCAGTAGTACTCTCAGGTTGAAGATCCTCATTGTACCTCACTGATTTCAGACCCTCGAATGTCAATGATCCACTCATCCTGCATCGGGCTACACAATTGTCCATTGCATCGAAGGTCGGTACACCTCAGTACCAAAGTTCCAAACTGCACCAGCCCGAACTCGACGAGGCAGAGGGCAGTGGCGGGATGCAGATCTCTGGTGCAATCCACAATACCACCCAGAGTGATGTATTCTCGTTGGGGCGTCTAGGTACTTTCAGGGTGTGGATCCCCACAAGCCCCAGGCGTCTTTGAAGGATTTGGATGTGATATTGTGGAGAGCTTCTCGTGGATTGGGCGGACGAGTCTTGGCAAAGCTGTAGTACATTTCAATTTCAGACTTAGGTATATTAGCCCAACCATCAGTCCTATCGTCGCTTCCACCACTCCACACCACCATAAATGTTACACTTTGCTACCGCTCCGCTCTATAGCACGTGTACTTTCTCCAAGTACAACTCGCATCACGTGGCGGCGTACCGAGGCCAACACCATTGCCACCAATTCCAATTTCTGGCATGATTGATTATTCCCAGTCTTCGCGAGATGTATTCTACCCAGCTACCATAGCGTCCTGTACAAAGCCATGAGCGGTGCCGGCGAGGCTCCGTTGCAGTCCAATGCATGGCTCAAGAACGGGCTGACCGAAAGCATCGATATCTGGTGCTGGAAATTGGATGCAGCCGACCGCTTGGGCATCGCGTCGATTTTTCTTTTTGTACTTGGACCTCGTGAAGCCCGTCCACGACTGCAACAGTGGACCTTTGAGGCCTCTAATTGCTAATGCTATCGGAACTCTCAAGGCGTGGGTCCCCGCTGGTCACAGGGGGGCTTTAGACCTGGCACGAGACTTGTGGGTTGGGCGGACATGCACAGGTCTTGGCCAAGTTGTACTTGTACATAATACTATTGGGACAATGTAACTTACTTATCGTAATGGCGGCGAGCGCCCTCCCCGACTCATGGGGAACTCATGTGCCGGTTCAAGGTGTTGCTATTATGAGTATGTAAAGATATGTTATCAACAATGAGTCAATGTATGCATGAGTATGTAAACAGTATGTGTATTAGTATACAAGCATTTGGGACCACTTGATTAGACTGACCATAACAGATTAAGAATATTCAATAAAAACAAATTACGCCCTCATGCCTCCAGTGTCTTCGTCGTCATCCTCCAGTTCCTCAAATTTGCCTCGCTGCAACGAAGACCCTGGGAGGATCACGGATTAAGAGTCAAAAAGAGGGTGGACAACCAGTCCACAACTGCCTCAGGTGTACAGAATTGCCCGGGGTGAGGTCAGGGTGATAGAGTGAATCGAAGTATAAACTTAGCAAGTGGAAACATTGCGTGATGTTCAAAGTAGTAGTATATTAATTGACTGCGCTAGGACACCAAAGTTCTGTGGTAATACACGGCTCAACAAAGCGCCAAAATGATGTATGAGGGGGAGGAAGTCTGATGAGGTGACATGAGGCGCGGAAGAATACCAACATACAAATTGAATAGGTAGACAGCGTGCAAAATGGCACTAGGGCAAGGTTGTCTGGCCAGAGCTGCCGATGCAAAGGGGACTAAGTGTTTCTAGGAGGTCAGGCGGAATGAAGAGAATGCGACTTGGTGTGAATGCACAGTGGCATTACGTAGGTTATGTAGTCACTTGAATGGCAGAAACACCCAGGAACGAGCAAGTAGAAGAGTAGTGTGGGAGTGAGAGCAAACAGCATGAAGCATGAGCACAAGTGAGCGTAGGGTCCCAATTTCAGCGCTTAGGAGCAGGGCGTTTTTAGACTAGAAGATTAGGCGGATTGAAGAGTGCAAGACTTCGCATGAATGCACTGGAGTGTTATGTAGCCCCTCTAATGGCAGTGACTCCCAGGAATGACCAGGCGGGATCGCAGCGCAGGAGTGAAGTAGACAGTGTGAAGCGTGAGCAACAAGTGAGCGTAAGACATGAGCGCTTGGGGACTGGGTGTTTCTAGACTAGAAGGTTAGGTGGAATGAAGCAGTACAACTTCACTTGAATGCACTTTAGAGTTACGTAGCCCCTCCAATAGCAGCGAGTCTCAGGAATGAGCCACGTGGAAATGTAGTGCAGGAGTGAGAGCAGAGCGTGAGTGAGTGTATGCTGGCAGTGTCATGGCACAGTGGTCATAACAGTAAGTCAAGTCAACGGCCAGTAATGACATTTTAGTACCAAATTCAAGTGGCGAAAGATATACAACAACACGGTATACGTATTACTATGAGTGACAACGGCATTCAATTTGTAAGCCAGCGCATGAGATGAGGAACCTTCGAGAACATTCTAGAAAAGCATGTGATCATGGGACCTCGGGTAGTGGAATAGTAGGGAAAAAGGACTTTCGAGGTCGACAAAGAACCCTTCTCTCTTACTTATGTAAGAGAGTCGGGGATAACTGCCGATAGTATTGAGTCGAAGAACCATATGGTCAAGCGTAGACTTCACAAGGGTACAGTTACAGTATGTATGAGGACATCAATGAACTTGGTATGGTATATCAAGGGAGAGGATAAGTATGTGACCTAAGGACCAAAATGTTACACACTAGAAATCGACCATGGTGAGTAAGTATAGAGAGTTAACTATGATAGTCCGGTCACACTAGCAATGGAAATTCTTCAATTCATGTTGCTTCTGTGATGAGCTCTAAGCGCTCCCGGTCGTGCCGGTGAGGTCAGCAATCTACTCGGGGGATAGGTCGCGCTTGGAGGCGCCCTTGGTCGCTCCGATGGCGTGGGCAAGCATCTCTTCTGGGGATAAGCCTTGGTCGATGAAGTCTTCAATCTCCTGGGAGGTCAGGCCCTGGGTGACGAGGTCTTCAATCTCCTGGCGGGATAGGCCTTGGTTGACAAGGGCGGCAACCTGGTCGGGGGATATGTCGTGCTTGGATGCCTCCCCGGCCGCACCAGTGAGGAGGGCATCAATCTGCTCGGGGTATAGGTTTTGAATCAGCCTGGGCAATAGACCCAGGGTGACAATGTTAAGAATCTGCTTGGGGGATAAGCCTTTGGCGAGGAGGGTGGTAACCTGCTCAGGGGATAGATCACGCTTGGATGGCTTCCCAGTCACTGGGGCGACGAGGTTATCTAGATGTCGATACCCTCAGAAAGAATCCTTGAAGAAAGCAAGAAGAAAAGGACGTACTCAGAGTACCGACCTCGCCCTTGTTGTTGTTCAATGTGGTGATGTCGGCGAGGCTCAGTGCGACAGGCGCAGCAGAGGATGCAATCACGAAGGCGGTGACAACGAAAGCGAGGATGGCGTGGAACGAAGGCATTTGGAGTATTACGAATGAGTGGAGGCAAAAAGAGTGTGCTGGGGACGGGAGGGCGAGGAGGCAAGTCGAATGAGTTCGATAGCGTTGTTAGGCCAGGTGGGGGGTCTTTACAAGTGGAGTCAAGTAGGGGGAACCCGAAAGCAGCCCGAAGTAGATACCCATAAGTGGCAGATACCTGACAGGTTATATGTTCTAGCTGCACTTTGTGTCTGCGTCCAGGCAAAGTATCCAAATATCTCGTTATCGCTGCATTGCTGTTGGAGAGGTAAGTAGTGCCAAAACAACAATTGTATGAACTTACAGGCTATGCATAGTACAGCTCGTGAGTCATCGCTATAATAATTTGTAGCTCATGAGCACAAGAGGCAGTGATTAGTGCGCTTCTGTTAATAGTGCTTACTTATGGCAGGTGTTTTTTCATTTCCATGGGCGGAAATGTATTGGAGCGGGACAGTTCTCTTTGCTTCCCAAAGCAGGAACGTTGCAGGGTTTGGGTATGGAGTATCCAATGAACCTGCCTGGTGAGGATTTGGTCGCCTGTGCGAGCCTGTGTGCAACGTGCCAACGAGCGTGACAACCTGAGGGCGTGTAAAGTATACTGGTCCTTGGTTAGAACTTTGGCTGGTAGGATTGATGAGGCTGAACTAACCGGCGAGGGCTTATTCTTCGAAGTCATTTTGGAGGATTAACGGGTGTTATGGGGATTGGTTGGATTGTATTTGTTCAGAACGGAGAAAGTGGTGTAGGTTTTTGGTGGACAGCATGAATTTCGCTTTTTGTACTGTGTGGTGTATGCTGGCCATGGGTGCATGTAATTCGGGATAACCGCTGATGAAATAACAAGGATTGAACCATCCGCGCATAACGTGGATTGATCAATCCGTGTTATGCAAGGATTGATCGAGCCATCAATTCCCCCAAATCTAGTCACGTGCTCTAACATGTGGGGGCAGTTAGAGCCGGTTAGTGTTCCGGTTAGTGTTTCGGTTAGCGTTCCGGTTTAGCGTTCCGGTTAGTGTTCCGGTTAGTGTTCCGGTTAGTGTTCCGGTTAGTTTTCCGGTTCCGGTTAGGGTTAGGGGGATATATATTTGCCTCGGGTTCTTCCGGTTAGGGTTTATCTTAGGGTTTGGTTAATGTTAGGGTTTCCTTTTTAGGGTTTTTGTTAGGTTTCTGGTTAGGGGTTCGGGTTTGGCGCGCTCCTTATAATAGTATTTATTTGAGGCTGATCTGTACTAATATTGAGCTCACTGGACGACGTTCAGGCCACGGGGAGCAGCCTGGGAGCACTACAGTAAGAGGAGGAGGTATAGGGGGGATTGATGGGATACTTCCAAAAGCGGACCAATCCGTGTTATGCACGGATATGTCAATCCGTGCATAACACGGATGGTTCAATCCTTGTGATTTCATCATAGGTGGTCCCGCAAAAACTTCGGATATCGACTTTGATCGGAACCACGACTTGAACTGCCGAGCCTCTCATCGACGACCATCTGTGACGCGCCCCGTCTTCGCCCGCACCCCAACTTTATCGTATGCGTGTCGACACAGCTCACAGTCCTGCCTACGCGCCCGACCCGTTCATTCGACTATAGCTAGCGCTACACTGATTTCCTATGTATCGACCGAGTCCCCACTCCCGCATCTCCAGACTCCCCATATATTCCACTAGCTCCGCCGCTCTCCCCACTCAATGACCCATATATAATACTGCGGCACGGGTATGCGCACCAGGGTCTACTAATACCCCACACCCCCTCAACGCGGCACGGAAGGCACCGAGGTCGGGCGCGTTGTTGGATGTGCCGACGCATGTTTGCGTGCACGTCTCTGCACCAGACTCCACACCTCATAGTCGCCTCAAGCTTACGGCCCTCCGACTCTCACATGCATTGCATTCTACTACTATCCTCCTCACCCACCTCAGGTTCAGTGCCTCTGCTGCCCCACCCACATCTTCTGCGTTTCTGCTCCTCTTGATATCTGCTCCCAGCTGGGCCATCGTCGTGATGCACTCGCACGATTGCCAATATACTTGGGAAGCCGCTGTAAACGGCGTCCACGCGTGGCCTGTTTGTCCCAACGTCATTCCGCTAAACAGTCCAATCGATTGGCATCCCGACTCATCATCCCGGACGAGAACGCCGTATCGATATATCACATCCTTTTTTCCCGCACGCATCGATGAGCCGACGAGTTCCAACCACTGCAATCGTAAGCCACAGCACAACTTTCAACCGAGTCCCCGCTCTCGCATTTCCCCATACCACGTGCCACGCCAGCCGTGCCGCTCCCAAGTCCCCCGCTCTTCTCAATACTCTAGCACCCTTATTTGCCTTGGCTGCGGGACGATTGATACAATGTTGACGATGCACGACCACGACACACATCTCTTTATCATCCTGTCCCCATCCAAATAACGGACGCCACTGAATCGTTCTTGTTAACACGCCCGGCTTCGATGATTACAGATTGAGCGATAAGGAGGTCCTGGATTGGATCGTCCATTAAAAATGAGCTCAAAGCCCTGTGAGTACAAGCGTTATAATTACACAACGACGAGCCACAACTCACATCAATTGGAACCAGTACTACTCTCGAGATCCACATAGTACCTTACTGATTTTGGACTCTCGAACATCAATGATCCACTCATCCTGCATTGGGCTACGCAATTGTCCGTTGCATTGAAGGGTGGGACACCTCGGTACCAAGCCCCCGAGCTGCACAAGCCCGAATTCGACGACGAGGCGGAGGGCAGCGGCAGGATACAGAACTCCGGTGTCATCCACAATACCCCCCAGAGTAATGTATTCTCGTTTGGCTGTTTGTTATACGAGGTACGCATCCCCACGAAGCCTCATTGCGTACGACACCCTCTCTAATGCATACTTATCATTCCAGGCCTTCACCGGGTGCCTCCCGTTCTTCAAGTTCTATCCCAGCTACCACACGGTCATATACAAAGTCATGAGCGGCGAGACCCCGTCGCGGCCCCCGAAGGGGTCCGATGCGTGGCTTGAGAACGGGCTGACAGAAGACATCTGGGACACCATGGAGGGGTGCTGGAAATTTGATCCATCCGAACGCCTGGACGTCGCGTCAATTCTTTCATGGCTGGACGCCGTGAAGCCCAGTGACACCCGTCCACAGCCGCGATGGCCTGCTGGGGCGTCTAGGTGCTTTCGGAACTCCCACTGCAGGGTGTGGATCCCCGCAAGCCCCAGGCGTCGTTGAAGGATTTGGATGTGATATTGCGGAGAGTTTCTCGTGGATTGGGCGGACGAGTCTTGGCAAAGCTGTAGTGCATTTCAATTTCAGACTTAGGTATATTAGTCCAACCATCAGTCCTATCGTCGCTTCCACCACACCACACCACCATAAACGTTACACTTTGCTACCGCTCCGCTCTATAGCACGTGTACTTCCTCCAAGTACGACTCGCGTCGCGTAGCGGCGTACCGAGGCCAACACCATTGCCACTAATTCCGGCATGATTGATTATTCCCAGTCTTCGTGAGGTGTATCCTACCCAGCTACCATAGCGCCCTGTACAAATCCATGAGCGGTGCCGGTGAGGCTTCGTCGCGGTCCAATGCATGGCTCAAGAACGGGCTGACCAAAAACATCGATATCTGGTGCTGGAAATTGGATGCAGCTGACCGCTTGGGCGTCGCGTCGATTTTTCTTTTTGCACTTGGACCTCGTGAAGCCCGTCCACGACTGCAACAGTGGACCTTTGAGGCCTGTAATTGCTAATGCCATCGGAACTCTCAGGGCGTGGGTCCCCGCTGGTCACAGGGGGCCTTTGAACCTGGTGCGAGACTCGTGATTGGGCGGACATGGACAGGTCTCGGCCAGGTTGTACTTGTACATAATACTATTGGGACAATGTAACTTACTTATAACCGCTGATATTATTGAGTCGAAGAACCAAATGGTCAAGCGTAGACTTCGCAAGGGTACAGTTACAGTATGTATGAGGACATCAGTAAACTTGGTATGGTATATCAAGGGAGAGGATAAGTATGTGACCTAAGGACCAAAACGTTACACACTAGAAATCGACCATGGTGAATAAGTAGAGTTAAATATGACAGTCCGGCCACACTAGCAATGGAAATTCCTCGATTCATGTTGCTTCTGTGACGAACTCTAAGCGCTCCTGGTCGTGCCGGTGAGGAGGCCAGCAATCTACTCGGGGGATAGATCGCGCTTGGAGGCGCCCTCGGTCGCTCCGATGGCATGGGCAAGCATCTCCTCCGGGGATAGACCTTGGTCGACGAAGTCTTCAATCTCCTGGGAGGTCAGGCCCTGGGCGACGAGGTTGTCAATCTCCTGGCGGGATAGGCCTTGGTCGACGAGGGTGGCAACCTGGTCGGGGGATATGTCGCGCTTAGATGCCTTCCCGGTCGTTCCAGTGACCATGGATATGGGTGGGGAGAGTATGTCGAGAACCGACACGGGGATATAGACTTTGCGGAGGGGGGTGATCTGATCAGGGGATACGGC
>JABCKT010000420.1:0-15027 GCA_018858115.1 Tephrocybe rancida | reverse complement strand
GTGGTGTTTTGGGGGGGGGTGTTTTGGGGGGGGGCGGCGGGGTCGGGGGCGGGGCCGCGGGGGGGGGTGTGGGGGGGGGGGGGGGCGGGGGTTGAGGGGGGGGGTCCTCGTAGGAGGTCGGATGCATATGGGGTGGCGAATGGCGGCCTTGCGGGTAGGTAGGTGGCTGTTCTGATCATGTTGGCGCTCTGACTCGTGATGCTCCATGTCGCCACTGGTTTCCCGGTGTCGGACAGCATCTTTCGAAGGTCCTGGAGGGTAATTGAAAGGTGTTCTCAACATTGCTTCCCTGGCTCTAGATAGGATGCGCAATCCATTCCTGTTGCCCAAAGTCGATTGTCTCATGACAGTGCCACGCAGACAATCCCCGTAAGTAAATTGACACCTGTCGTCCCAATGCCGAGGGAGGTTTCCTTCAACGCCTGTTAGCGGCTTACACGCTTCCTTCCGCGACTAGGATCACGTACACGCAGCACTCATCGGTTGGAGTCGTTTTTGGGTGACTTTGGTGAAATCCGGTACGACGAGCCAGGGGGCAGCCAACAGCCAACAGTGAGCATTTTCGACAACGTCATCGTGGAGGAACAAAGAACAGCTTTATAGGTTACAATGCAACTAACCCGCCAATGCAGCATACCGTACGAACTTATCGATAGGCTATCCCACAATTCCAGCCACAAGTTCTGTGTCGGCTCGGTGGCAAGTCCAATAACATAAGGTGGAATGCCTTCCCACTCATTCCTCGAATCACGCTCGAAGTCTTGCTTCAATCTGATTTGATATAGATAGCTGGTATAAGGAGTGCTGTATCCAAATCACCCGTTGAGTAAAGGAAACCGAAGTACTCAGTATTTTCCGTGCTTACCAGTCACAACGTCGCTCTGGAGCCAATTTTCCCTCCACCTCCTTTGCCACATTTTGGAGCACCCTCTGGTTTGTCTCCTTCCTTCCTCCTGTCGCCGTCCTTTGTATATTATTCACTGAGCTAGATCCCATGGACTATCGGTCGGGAGCCCCCTCCACCCAGTCCTTCCTGGTATTTTCGCCAGCCTAGCAACACTTGTGAGTCAGATGGAGAGAGATCTGCGATAGCCCCGAGCGGCATGGCGTGTGGATCTGGCGCACGTTGAGTAAAACCCAAGATGAGGATTTTTTGCGCACATACCTCTCTTGGGGTGCAACGCGTGGGGAATGTGGCGTGGGTTGCGGAAGACGCCGGCGTGTAGCTGCAAGGTGTCTGGTACCGATATCAATAACGATGATTAACGTACGAATCTGACACGAGGAGAGGTCCCTACTTCATAGGTACAGTGACCTTGTTTGCAGCTCGCCGACTAGTAGTAGTAGTGGCATTTTTTGCATTGGTCCGAGCGTTATCACGTGGCATTGCTGGGCCGTCCAATAGTGTGGCCCATCTTAAGATGTTTCATAGCGTCCTCGAATCATAAGTACATGAGACGAGCACAAACAGCCTCAACGAACAAGCATGGTCTCAAGTAGCTCCCAGGGGCTAGGAGCCACAATGCCCCTTGAAACCTTCATTGTGCGTGGCGATCGCTCGAAGATCTTCTGTGGAAGATAGGCTTCATGCCAATTTAGATGAGGGGATCTAAGACGGATCAGTTTCTGGAATCAGCAATGCCGAAGCATGAGGGCGCCTATCGAAGAGTCCTTGCAAGGGAAAGTTGCCGCGGCTGAAAAGATAGAGGAGCTATGTATGGACACAGCGATCCCTCGTGGAGTGACAGTGTGGTGAGATCTTCTGCGAACGACAGATATGGCGCCGTAGTGCATCAGAGATGGATGGTAACCAGGCCTTCCTTGATACAACGGAGGTCCGTAGGAGTTCCGAGGCATATTCTAGATCTCGAGAAGTGACCGAAGCGCCAGTCCGACAGAGCCATCGACACTAAGACGTCGTCCACAGGTTACAGAATTGAACGTCGAGAAAGCGAAGTTGATCTGAGTTTTATAGGCCATGAAGAAATGGTACATCATTTGGAAAGTCTCCTGCATACAAGAAAAAATCAACCACGAAGGCCTGGTATTTTTGATTGAGCAAATGCGAAAGCATAACTGTCTAGAAAAAGGAACGGTTGATCAGGTGGCAGACAGTGCGAAGAAAGAAGTTTTGAGCTCACTCGTGCTCACTCACTGGACAGTCATAGTAAGTCCGTTCGAAGTGGCAGATCGCAACCACCTCTGAAAGACGTTGCTCGACGTAATGGGCGCTGGAAGCCTGCAGGTGCCTCGAAGCACGGTCAAATAACGGCATTAATAAACGACAAAGTCGTTCCACCGAGAGCGGCGTCTTATCTTTTGATCCGTGTTATCGTAAACGCAGTGTAAAAAAAGGTGGAACGCGTGTAGCGGCCTGTACTGTCACTATTCCACAAGATGATGATCGTTACAACACAAGGGAAGAAGATTTGTAATGTCCAAACCAGAGGGCGCGGTCAACGATATTTGTCATGCATTGGAAAGTACATCGTGCCAGCCGTGCTTGAGAACTGATTATTCCTCATCGTTGTGCCGAACCGAGGCCTCCGAGGAGCATGCAGTCACGAAAGCCCCATCACGACATGGGCGATATAAATCTGGACATGTAGTATGGGCATGAAGCTACTGAAACTGCTAACGGAGCCACCCACCGAACACGAGCTCATAGCGGTAGTCGCCACAATTTGAGAGGTTTGAATGTGTCCAAGTCGACCAGGCCAAATGGAGGAACGTCCTGTTGTTGACGCGCTCATGTTGAGCTCAAGAGATCGTGGCGGCGCCGAGAGTCACTGGGGCCTAGAACATGCTAACGACAACTTACACACATACCTGGATCATTTCGCAACAATTTGGTACACTCTGAATTGAACCAGGGTCTACACCAAGTCCACGTAGTGATTTCAACGACCACTAATCCCAATGTCATATCGGCACGACGAGTTAGGCCACTTTGGCGCTTACAGGCCGCATAGGTCGATGGTTATTGCATGTGGAAGATGGCCAGTACTGAGGCCTGAATTATCCAAAATCGTGAGGCTCCAACGTGTTTCTTAATCCTAGCTGCAACTACGCGATGAGAAGTCGCTTTAAATGGACAAGAATGACTCACGACACGCAAGTCTCTGCCACAGCCGAAAACATGAGGCTATGTTTTTGTCACATATAATCCGTGAAAATACCTGCTCGACGTAGAATTTTACAGTAAGAGTCTTTCATAAAAAGTCGAAGTGGTTCGGCCCTCGCGTAATTGAAACGATTTGTCATGACGTCATCAAAACAACGAACACGTTTCCTTTTGTTTACATATAGAAATCGTTGAATTGTTGAAGCATCGAGAAAATATGACAAAGTATTTTCGATACGCAATCTAACAAAATACAGGGACAGTGCTAATATTCATTCATATCCAAACGAGAACGATCGAATGCTAGTCGATCTGAAGGAGGGAAAGTATTCAAGGGGGAAGAATTAGTTCACGTGTGAGGACCTGATAACGATGATGGTACAACTTGTTGACCTCCTCATGGTGTCCTCACTCCTACTGCACAAGCCTATCCTTATCCGCCTTCTCGTCGGCGAACGTGTACGTGGGTGGGGCGGCGGCACTGAGCGGCTCGGGGGCGCTAAACTCCTCGACGACGAGGATCTGGGTGTACTTGGTCTCGTCGTTGGGGCCCTTGATCAGGCGGTACACAACGATCGCGAGAACCCAGAACATGCGCAGCAGGACGCCGATGCCACATCCTACATTACGAAACGGGATAAAGTCAGACAAAAGGGGTTGATATGGGGATGAGACATGATACGCACCGAGGACGAATGCGACTGCGCGGCCCTCCCAGGGTCCGAGCGCCATGAGCGCAACGTGGAGGCGCTCGACGAAGGGCCCACTGGCGAGACGCTGCCTGAACCCAACGTGCTTGCCGTGGTGGTGGTGGGGCCGAGGATGGGCGAGGTACGGTCCATCATCCGCCTTTGCCGAGCTCGCAACGAATGTCGGCGTGCCCACGAACGGCAAAATCCTCACGATCCCATCGCCCTCCACCGGCAGCCCCGCGTGGGGGACGCTGGAACTGTCGTCGATGAGAGGGAGCCCGACGATCTTGCGGAAGGCGTTGGAAATGGCTACGGCACCCTTGCGCACGCGGGATCCACGACCCTGACACCCGACTCTGGTAGATTTCCCCTTGGGAGCGGGGCGGACGACCATGGCAACCTTGGAAGCGCCGTTGAGGCCGTTGTTGCCTAGGGCATGCCCGAAACGAAGGTTGGTGGGCTGGACTTCACTGCCACCAACCACGAAGACGCGGATCGGCGTTGCGCCGACCTGGGCTGTTAAGGACGCTTGTAAATGATACTGAAGAAATGCCGATCCGAGAGAAGCTATGGCTCACCCAGCGCAGCACCGACCGCAAGGGTGGTGAGGAACAAAATTTTCATGTGTTTATCTGAGGGAGGGTGTAAGGAGAGTTTGTGTTTGGTTGATTATGAGGTCTTATGCTCGAGAAACGCACAGGTTGCAAGAAGATGTAAGAGTCAAGAGAAGATGGAGAAAGCTGAGTGATGGTCGTGTCTTCGCTGTCGAGTGGCGCTGCGGATGCTTTCCAACTCCGCTCACGTGGCTGACCTTTATCGATAAAAATAGACGCCAGCACAGCCTCAAAGACATTTGTTCTTTCTCTTTCTTTGGTGACCTCGAACGACCTCGAACGAAACGATCGTGATGGGCTACTCGAGGCTTATTCTTCTTCATACCAAAGCACTCATGTATTTCTTCTTGTCTTTTTCCGCCAATGGAGAATAAAACAGTTGTCTTCGAACGCTTACCTCGTGTTCACAACGAGGAGTCAGCACACGTCATGACAAACCCTTGCCCTCGCGTCTAGCATGCTCTCCAGGTGTGGCAGCGCTTCCTTCGACTCATCTGTAGCCCGCTTACAGGCTCCCTGCCCTCTGAATTGAATTGCCCTTGTGCGCCCATAGACACCGCATTCAGGACATGAAAACCTGACTCATTCGAAGGGCTGTGAGCTCAACCATCGCAAGTCCTCTCACAATCAACTTGCATCAACGCGATAAGAGGCATAGACATGCTTGACTCATACAAGTCGGTATTGACGCGTGGCTTGTAGGGACTTTTCAAGATGATACTCAAGCGACTACCAAGTCGCGTTGTGGGTTACCGGTTATCTCTCAACCATCCCATAATCACTATTTGAACAATACTCATGTCTTCAATCTTGTAGCTCGCAGTCAGGGCAAGCCGTGAAGCTTTCCAGCGCGTGACACCGACTTTTTATTTATTTCTAGATCACCGCACGTTACAAGGCACTGCCTGTCCGGTCACATAAATTCCATCTCTCCGACCACAAATTGCTTCCTGATACGTAGAGTTGTTCAATACGGAGAGCCCCGTTAGAAACGGGGCTCGACATCGTTCTGAAATGGTGTCTCCTCGCCCTCCATTTTGTAGCTCAAGCCAAACTCACATGGGTCTGGCTGAGCTAAGACAAGGTCTTCGAGCGTTCCGGCGAGTAATATTGACTCTTTCTTTCTTTCCAGATCATATCGTAGTTAGTTCCAGGTTTACTGCCTGCCCAGTCGCGTAGAGGCTATCTCTCCGCCCACATATGGCCCCAAGCTGGAGTTTAAGGCGGAGGGCCCTGTTCGACTCAGGGGCGGGACATCGCGACGAATGAAGTCTCTTTCCATTTTATGTGATCCACACCCGGCAAGGTCGTCGAGCTTTCCAACGAATAACACTGACAACTTCATTCTAGTTCATTGCCGTGCACACGTTATTACCACACAAGTCGCGTAGAAGTTGTCTCTCCGACCACCTATGTAAGGTGACGTAAAAGATTACAAGGCGGAGAGCCCCTTCGAATCGGGGACGCGACAATTCTTCGGCTTCCACTAACCAAATTTTGTACGTAGCTCCAAATCATTGGTAGCGAACGGATCCACAGCCTAGGCAAGTCGTAGAGTTTCGCACACACTCAATAATTCCTCATGATGTCTATATAGCTCATCTCGAATTACAGGTTATCGTTTGCCCAGTTGCTGAGAGGCTATCTCTTCACTCACATGTCCAGCAGATGCAAGTCTGTTCGAATCGGGGATGTTTGAACATTCATTGGAAACCCGCAATTCTTTTTTTTTTTGAGGCTGGAATCGCTACACAAAGCGTAAGTCATCCCATGAAACCCGGTACTGACGCATTACCCACTAGGTATAACGCCCATATAGTCGCGAAGAGGCTGTCTCTTCACCGACCTGCCAAACCGATCGTTAACGACTTGCGAGACGGAGAGCACGTTCGACTCAGGTCGGAAGCGACATCACAAAGGTGTTGTCCGATAGCTTCAATTTCGGAAGCGGAATCACTACACAGAGGTAGATTCGCAGCCAGGGAAAGTCGTCAGTGCAGAATTATCAAGAAACGAAGCTATAACGACACACTATCCATTCTATAGCTAAAACACTGGTCCAGTTGTGTAGAGGCAATCTCTCCGCCCACATGCGTTTAAACCCGCTGCAAGGCGGAGAGCCCCGTTCAAATCGGGGATGTGACATTCTCCCAGTCGTTCGTATAGATTTGCATTTTTGATACTCAAGTCAAACGTATAAACGGAGTCAGGGTAAGCCGCCCGCGTCAATACAAAATACCTATTTTATCTCTTACCCATTTAATTGCCAATTCTAGTGCATCGCTGGGTACAAGTTATTAGATATTACCCGCCCAGGCCCCAGCCGCGTAGAGGCTGTCTCTCCATCCACCTGTTGCGTCCAGGAAAACCATACATGTAAGGTGGAGAGCCCTGTTCGAATCGGGGACGGGATATAATGAGGCTTCAATTTTGGCGCCAAAATTGCCAACTAGGCAGATAATATCTGGAGCTACACCCAAGGGTGAGTCATCAGCGCAAAGTCATGAAACTTGGTAGTACTGACTAGATATTGCACCCGTCCAGTTACGTAGAGGCAACCTCTTCGCCCACCTGTGGCCACTATCACAACAGACATGCAAGGCGCGCCATAGGGAGAGAGCCCTTTTCAACTCGGGGACGCGAAATAGGACACTTCTATCATTTTGAAGCTAAGTCGGATGCATAGTGGTATAAGCAGAGCCGCAGCCAAGGCAAGTCCGGTATAGAACACCGATTGTATTGCTATTGCTTATGAATAATTACATATCCACCGATTATACAAGACATTGTCTGCCCAGTTGTGTAGAGGCTCTCTCTTCGCTCACCTGTAGATCATCCAAGAAATCCAATATACACAAGAAGGAGGACCCTGTTCGAATCGGGGACTTCATGATATACTGGACGCCACACAATGCACCAATTTTGACGCCGAACCCGACAAATGGAGTCGCAGCCGCAGTCCGGGAAAATCTTCAGCACAAATACTGAGAGTGTCTCTTGCCCATTGCCGATCTGAGGGCATTGTTGGATGCAGGTTATCGCCTGTCCATGTATGTCCCGTATAGGGTGTCTCTCCAGTCCCCGTCAGTGTCAGCCGTACTATCTATCGATTTACAGACCTACATGGCGTGGAGCCCTATTCGAATCGGGAACGCGACTTGTGCACTTGCGCTTTAGAAGCGACTAATTTACCACCCAGAACATTGAACTGAACCTACGCCCTACCCTTTGCCTATGAGCTCTTGAGTCTTAGGGTTGAGGAGATCTCTAGTAGGATCAGATTAGATTAGATTGCGATCAAATCAATTTATAAAATCGAATTGTCTTTTGTCTTGACTCTTCAAACCAAGTTATCATTCAATTTCTCTCTTGTTGTCGGTGAGCGCTACATGTCTGACAATTCGCCGGTCCATCACTCATAATTACACGGTCATTGCGACGTGCAATGTCTTATTGTGATGTTGTCGAGCACCACGCTGGCGGTGACGTTCAAGCTTATCCATTCGTGGAAACTACAAGGCCCTCCGCGCCTGAGCACAAGTGGGTCTACTGTGGTTGTTGAAATGGAAATGGTACTGGTCAGTCACTTATGGACATCCTTGTGTATTCCACTTGTACCAAATCAATTATCAGGGAGCTTGTGGCCTTGTTCTTTCGTTTTTGTTCTACGTGTTTGTGGCCATCGCATAGGTCATATAAAATGTAGGTATGAAGGCCTTCTTTCAAAGCTAAGTAATAAGCATATTATAGTTCAGCGTCGTACAACTATCGTCACCAATACTTTCTAATCCACAACTCTCAGTACGTGTTGTCCATGTCGTCTTCTTGAGTTGTGCTACTAATTTAAACCTCTAGGTGTAGAAATGTTCAATCTCCATCCTCGAGCTCCTTGGGCAGGCGCTTTTGGAATTACCTGTGCCGCACTCGCTCTGTGGTATTATACCTCGAGATCAACGAAGGAGAAGCGTACAACGAAGTCCGCGAATGTAGGCCGGGCGTCTCATACGAATCAAATCCGACCCCCGGCGGCGAGTCGACCTCTAGTCACAGGAGACACTACATCCACATCAGTCCAAGGACCTCTAGCGATAGCGGAAGCAACTCCGACAGCTGTAGCAGCGCCACCTCCAGGCCCTCCCGGACCAGAGGTCGTCCCTACAGTGCCTTTTACCATAGCACCTCCACAGTCTCCACTGACAGCAGCGTCTCCTCCAGTGGCAGAAATACCACCCATACCAGCACCCCCATATTTACTCCCGGTACCTCCTCAGGCAGCTCCAGGGGTTCCAGCCCTACGATCCGGCCCTCGGTTTGAAATCAAGGAGGGCGATCCACTAAACATAACGCTGGGTATCCGAATGGATGCTATGGATAACGACACAGGTGAGCGGCAACAATGTGCTCAGAGTTTACTCCATATCCCAGCAGATTTCAAAGTCGCGGCAGGGATCCACCCTCGAGCTCCAATTCCCTGGTGTTTAGAAAATCTGCAGGAGCTGTCGAAGGGAATTTCAGCTATCAAGGATGATGATCAGCTTTTGCGTTGCAAGGCTTTAACGGTTAGCCTACCAAGGTCGGGGAAAATCTATCACAATACCGACGTCGAACCGTTCGTGCTCCCTGCTGTCACCACTTTGACTTGGATAAGTTATCGAAATCAGTTTCCGCTTTTGATCTACCCTACTACCATTCCTTCTCGCTTGACTCATTTCACCCTAGTTTGTGACTTCTGCATGTGGGACTGCGCCTTCATCATGCGAGAGTTTTCTGCGACACTTCAAGTCCTTAAAGTCAAGAGACTGATTGGGCCTGCCAACGATAACAGTCTGTCAATATTCCGAACCAAAAACTCTCCTTCCACCATCCCCTCAGTCGCCGTAAACATGGTTGCCTTGCAAGTCTTGGACATTGATTCAGACTTCAGTCCAGGAACGATGCTGAATGGATTCGAGTTCCCGGAGCTGACTGAGTTCCATCTCACGACCTATCGTTCTAAACTGCTGTTCTTTGACTCGAAGTCCAACGAGTTTGATAATATTATATGGAACCGCATCAAGAAAACCACTATCAACGGTGATTTCGTACCTGTCGAATCACGAGCTCTCAAGGCAATATGCAAAGGCAGCTATCACGATCACGACCACAATTATAGGCCCAGTACATGAAACATCCGTAATTGTGACTCCTTTGAAAGGCGATAGGTTGAGGTTTTGATTGATTCTATGTCGAACGGATAACTTCAGAGAGTTCCGAATGCGAGCAAATCCGTGGTTGAGGTAGTCACGAACATCCTCGAGTGCTTTAAGGTCGCTATATAAATTAACTGGCGTCGAGGAGACTACGGAGAACTCGTGTTGAAATGCGAAATTGGATCTCATGTAATTAGTATTCGAGTGAATTGGAGTAAAGTTCAACGCATTCCATATCATACAAGGCAGTATTGCAGTTGCAAAAATGCAGAATTACTAGAAGAAGGATGAGGTCCTCCACGGTGCCAGGTGGCGCCACAAATGGTGATTTGCCGCAGATAACCTGCAGTGACGAGTCGCGATCATTTAGGAAACCGTTTTGAGACTCAAGGATCGCGAGAAAAGCAAGAAAAGCATCTTCAACCACAGGACAGAAAATCCTAATCAGGTGCTGCCATATTGGCGTTCAGCGCTAGGCAGTGCAGGAGAAACTCGTCAGATTAGATCGCGATCAAATCTCAAGTCAAGGTCTATTGTCTTTTTCTTTTGGCTTTGACCGCCAGTGGCTACTCACCAAATCATTCCAGATTTCTGTCTTATTGTCAATTTTCACGTTTCTGTATCTCTCATAACGACATGTTGCGATGTGAAACCCTTTCAATTGTGATGCTGAACTTTTCTGGCACCGACTGGTGCATCGGTCTTTTTACATATTACTGTTTACGACTGGCACCAGCTGGTACCAGTCAAAAAAGTCGTAAAAAGCCTGAAAAGTGGCCAGTCAAATAGCCAAGTCCTTTTTATTGAAAAGTTCGAGGACGCGAGACCTCGACCAGTCCAGCCAGCTACGAAAAGTTGTGAATAGTTGGAAAGTTGTGGTAATCTAAGTCTAGTATGACACTCATCTAAATTCGATCTTATGCCTCTCCTAGCTCAGAAACGCACGACTTGGTGTCAGACGAAGTTGTTACGGATTATTAAAGATTTACAACAACGCTCCTCGTTATCCCGGTGATCAATTAACACCCATATTCATAGGCGGAGTGGATATCACGACGGTTTCTGTTGGCCAACTATTCCTTCCAACGCTCGGCAACCCAGTATCTCGCTTATGGGACAGACTAGACGAAGTCGATCATGGCGAGCCTTTTTATTTTACTGCTAAGTAATTGTGCAAATTGTTCCGGAGCGGTCATTCCACAGGAAAGGGGGGCCGTCTCGTTCATATCGAGGTCGTTCGAGGGCGTCATTTTCCGTATCCACAAGGTGTACAATTTGTATCCAGAAGTAGGTCATGGCGATATTACTCTTGCGCTTGAGAGCTCTCTGTACTTCTTAATCCCGTCGAAAATCATGTCTTTTCCTAGAGACCGAAATGAGTGGATGTAATCCAAGAAAATTGAAACACGATCTACCTTTCTGGAGGCCATGCATGGCTAGGAGGAGGAACACAATTTAGATGCGGGTATAGTCCCATGCGGGTAGAGATGGCGATTGAAATCTGGCGATGAAGTCCTTGGGATCGTCCTCAGCTTCCGCACGTTTCACCCAGGACTCGATCTCTCCTACGAATTGGGACGCCTCACATTGGCCAAATAGAATGGGCTGTACCTCGGAATTGTTCATGCCACGAGTGGAAGATGCGTCGAATATACACGAGGAACGGCCTCACAACACTTCGCCAAATGCTTCACGGATTTCATGCAGGGGTATGAGATTGAGGAGATCCTGTTTATTGGCCAGGCTGGTCGGTAGTGCCACGGTGTCATTAAAGCTTCGCGAAGAGTAAATCGGGTCACGTACAGCAGGACCAGTCTCCGGATTGACTATGTTGTGGGTTTTTCGAAGTGCGCTGGCACTGTAAGCCAGATGCTATCTGTCGGTCCCGGGCGCATCGACGACCCAGGTGATTGCGTCTATCTTGTGAACGAATCAAGAAATCGATGGTCCGATTGATAGTATTCTGGAAACCACTTCCAATATCCCATGCAGTGAGCTTCAGGGGCTGCTTGGAAATAGTCGGAACGCTGAAGGTCTCAATGAACAAGCCAAATGAAGGGATGGCTGGCAGGAGTTCCCCGTGTACGAGGAAGCACAGAAGAGTTGTCCTTCCACTTCCTGGCTGACCGAAGATCAGGGCGGTAAATTCGGATTTTCGAGGATAGAATTTATCGAGAACCCGACGAATAATGGTAGATCTAAACATGATGACTTGGGAGGCCCTTGAGGTGAAAGCGAGATCAATAAGTTTAAGACTCATCTCATGTCGGGTTGCTTGTTTATAACTTCAAGGGGCGGTGTCCATCGATGGGTTGTTGACGACGCAGTACCTACGTGTTCCTTCTTGCAAACACATTGATTCGATAACTTGAGAAATGACGTGAGCCTGCGGCCTGTGAGAACGGTCACTCAGGCTGGCATGTATTATATGTCACTTTCTACTGGCTTCAGTTAGCGCTAGCTGTCCAATCAGTCGCTGCATGACCGCCGTAGTTGCGTTCGTCGTTGTCATCATTGAATAATGAATATTGGGCTTGATTCAAGTTGAAGCTGCGCTGGAACTCGCCAGCATGTCATGCTGGCTGAGATAAGATCTCGATAAGATATATCAAACTGTGCTTTCAAATGCCAGAAAATTTCCTTTCGTTTTCTTGAAGGTCAAAGCTTCAAAGCTTCAACTCCTTCCATTAGGTGCTCAATTTTTCTTATTGTATGCGTACATAACGCTTTTGTCAAGAACTTCATGGCCAGAGCACCATCTCACAATTAGTGGTTGCCACGACGACATTCGACTCTGTTGGGTTATTATCATGCCTCAACCAATGGTTAGATTGCTGTTCGCCCGAGGCCTATATCATAGGTCGTCACACATGGTTTCTCGCTTGGTCCCACCTTAAGCCAATACTTCCAGCCCCTCTCGACCAAACTGTTCTTTTCTTGAGCTCTTTTCAACGAAACATGGCAATGGCCACCAGTGTGACACATCTTCTCCATCATGCGTCCAGTGCAATCCTTTCCATTTCCAAGGCTAATGTCATGTTCGTAAATGTCAACAATCTCAATTGAAAAAGCCTCACTTCCTTTGACTTAGAACGCCTATACATGAGCTGTCAGAAGACGATATTGTCACCGACTATGAGTGGCTCTCTAAAGACGCTCCATGCTATGAAGGTGTCCCTCTGATCTGTATCAGCGGAAGGCAACATATCGAAATTGCGATCGGTCGCTACCCATTGCTCGGAGACGATCCAGCAGCGACTCTGTGGGATATGGGAGGCATGGTCGATCTGTACAAACCCTTCATCCTCACTGCAGAGTTCGATCACTCGAGTGGATGGCCTTTGGGGCTGGGCTTCAGACGTCTCGGCGAATTTCTTTCCGTGCTCGCGCATGAAGAGGTTCCATATCAGTATTGGAACAAGCTCAACATCGTTCTGCCGCACGTCGAGCTGCCCTACGACACAAGCGCCCCCGATCTCATCCCTCTCGAGAGGTTGGAAAATCTCAGGAGTTTGGAGTGGTCTGGTCACCGAAAGCAGCTGGTCACATCGTGGTTTCCCTTCACACCTCTTTGTCTCCGATCTCTCACAATGCTTCACCTAAAAACCGAATTGGCGTTGCAGGACTGCAGTCATATCCTGTACCATGGTTCAAGCCTGAAAGAGGTCACGTTTGACAGGATTTACAAAGGCTTTGCCGACGAACCGATCTTCCCTTTTCATGCATCAGGTGTTCGTGTCGAGCGACCTTGCTTGGAGTCTCTGACGTTGACGTCAGACGATGATATAAGCCTTCTCATGCAGCCATTCACCTTCTCATCCCTTTGTGATGTCCAATTTCACCTCTCTTATCCTACTATGTCGACATTGCACCATCTTGACTTCTGGAAATCCCTAAGAACGGCCCTCCTCGACTTCCATATAATGCAAGAAGAAGCGGATTGGATTCGTACCCAATGCCCCTCCACAGCCAAACTTGAATTTCGATTAGGGCCCTACGGAATTCATACTAGACCCATCAATGGCATAGTTTGTCAACGTGTGCTATTTTGAGACAAAAGCCAACAAGATTTTCGTAGTTCATATTTGTGTAGTTATTGTCAGACCAGTTCACTCGAATGTTACAGTATCAATCCTTCTCAAGGGAGAGCCCACCCAAGTTCACAGGTGGAAGGGTACGGGACCTGAATTTTGAGACAATGATATGGTACTTTCGATCAGACTAGTACTAGAGATCGATAATTGATACACGTTTACTTCAGAACATGCCCCGATTGATGCCGACGAAGTTACTTGAACCCATAAAGCGACTCACTCTGATAAGTTGTATGAGATGTTCGTATGAAGAGTGACTTACTGAATAGAACCATGTCAGGCGGCGGGGGCGTAGGTCGTAACGCCGTTTACTGATCTAGTAGTACACAGTAATCGACTTCGCCCTGACTAGCTACATTTGAACTACAATCGGAAGGGTTCAGTATAAGGACGGAGATTGATGCGCTCTTAAAGAAAGACTCAAGTTTGAAAGTACTATGGCCTTGACTTTTGATTGCGCCATAAGTAGTAACTATGGAGATTGCCAAATGGAGGTGGCAGTCCTTGTGTTTTTTGCATGTAATTATCATGTCCTTATATATTTGACGGACAGTGCGCTAGATTACTTCATTCGGAAGAAGGCCTTGAAATTTTCATCTTTTATCTTCAAGGGTGTGGCCACATCGCCAAATCAACCAGATTCGCGTTGTAGTAGATGTGATGGTCTACAGAGAGGCCGCGGAATCTAGTCGATCGCTACAGCACGATGTCGTAGACGTAGAGTAGGAAAATGTTTGTCACGTTCTCGGAGGTGATCTACAAGGGAAAACGAAAGAGGAGGAGCCAAGAGTGATTCTCCAGCGTCGTCAGGGTCGCCTCGAGGCAACTAAAAGGGGAAACGGGTGCTAATGAAAGGACTTAGCGGGATGATGGATTTTGATGCTTGGGCGTGACAGCGTGCTTGTTGTAGCACCGAGAACGAGAACGACAAGAGAACAGAGACCGGGAAACGAGACCACAAAACTTAGGGAACACGCAAGTAACAGCAAGAGATGAATTTGGGCATTCGACAGGTGGCCCGTCACCTATGTAGAGCTGCTACTACGTCACCGACGCGCGTCCTCGTACACTCGGGACCGCGGATGGAACAAGAAAGAACAAGGGAGAAGTACGTAAAATCATGTGAAAAGGTCAGGGGTTGGGGAATGGGGAAGAAGCCACGGAACTCGGCCCTACAACCGCGCTCGGAGACAAACAAATCCCGAACATCGACGACGAGTGGGTGCGCTGCTCCCCCGGACAGCGCAATTGACGAGACCAAGTCGTGTCGATGCCCAGAACCTGCAGACCTCGTCGATTGGTCATCGAACCAAC
>JABCKT010000419.1:0-15060 GCA_018858115.1 Tephrocybe rancida | reverse complement strand
GTGATTACTCTGACTCCGAGCATGGAGAGGTGGATATGGTTTTGATTGATATGATAGATGCTGTACACTTAGCAGACACCGCTCAGGCAGAGATGATGGTTGACGACCAGTACTTGTATGTTGATTAGCAGATTAATTGATTTATTCCTTGTTCGAGAACCTTGTGTGAATAATTTGAATAAGTATAATGATGTTGCATGGTCATGACCAACTACAAGTGGTTGAGACCAACTACAAATAGTCGAGACGAACTACAAATGGTCGTGACCAACCGCCAACCAACTACAAATGGTCCCGACCAAATGCATATGGTCCTGACCACATGAGGACCAGACGCGTGTGGTCGGGACTACAGAATACAAAGGGTGGGACCATGTGGTCGGGACCATAGGAAGGTGGTCAGGACCATGGGGTCTGGTCGGGACCATGGTCTTCGGCCCTATGAGGGTAGATTACTTTGGTGTAGTAAACTACCCTCTCTAGGTACCCAAGGGGGTTGCCTGAAGTGTATGTGCAATAATTCAAAGGCTCCAACAGGACACCAACATGCCTGCACTTCCTTGGGACCTTTAGTATGTGTTCTTCATATCTTCATACCATATTACTGACAGTTGTTGGCTTGATGTCTGTAGCACGTTGATCCTTGGTATCCATACGGTTTATGCAGAGTCATTTGACCCACCTGAAGTTATTCCTGTCTCAAGGATTGATAGTCCTCTGGCTCTCCTTCCAGTTTGTTCAAATGTCCTGCATCAAGACCTTTGGATCTGTGTTTCATTTGATCATGTAAGTTTATTCTGACTCTTTGACAATAGACAATACAATGTTTATGTATAGGTGGGAACAGAGCCTGACAATGCATTTGAGGATGAATTCAAGGAAGGTGAGCAAGCAAGCAAGAACAATAAACCAGTGTTTTCATCAACCACTCTGATCATCCCCCAGACCCTGCATAACAGAACATCCCACAGCAATCTTTTTGTTCTTCCTTCCTTTCCCTTTCTTGTCCTTCTTTGCCTTCTTAGCCACACCCAGCTTCAGTGTTTTCTCCAATACCTTCCATTTCTTTGACTCCTTCACCTCTTTCTTAAGACCTTTCACCATTGCTTGCCTCTTTGCTCGCTCCTCAGGGTCTTCATCATCTCCCCATGCCTTTCCTGAATCGATGATACAGGTCTCCATATTGTATTGCTTATTTTCTGCTTTTACAACCCAATCAGGTTCCACCATCCAGTGCCGGACCTTGTTCTCCCACTTCTTAGCGATCTTCAGAGGCTTGTCATGAAGGGGTCCTTTGACTTGAGCTATATAACAGGCATATGGTGTTGGATCTTTGGCTGCATCCACAGCCTTGTATAGATTGATAAGCTGGATAGATGGGTACATTAATTTACCATGGCATACCCAAACTACATTGACTTACCTCTTTGCTGTGATAGGCAGGGGCACAAGACATATATCAACCACTTTTCTCACCAGTTTCAGTTACTTCATCCTCATCATCAGACATAAACTTAGCAACAAAGGTGGTGTCGTACTTCACAGCATGGTAAATTGAATCCTGGGGTAAGTTATTCCTCTTCCTCAGGCAAACAACCAGCTTCTGATCATAAATTGTTTGTTAGTGTATCAAATACAGCTAATGATAAGTAGAGCCTTACTCCTTCAGCTCGGCTGGTCAAGGTCACTGAACTGACACCTGTCTTCTTGACCTTGATAGCTCCTGCAGCATTTTCGGTTGCTGTTCCTTAAAATTCCTGCACCTCCTCGGCATCCTGGACCTTAACAACACATCAATTGCACGAATCTAGAAGCCCTGCAGCATGGAGGGATTTCTGTAAGCTTGTAAACTTTTCTGTTGCACACCGCTGTAGGTCTTCAGCACTGTTAGCCAGTAGCACTGCTGTTGCCCCTGGGACCACAGTATCACTCCTACTCTGCATGTATCCAACAATCATCCTCATTGAATACCAATTGTCCTCCTGGTTCACAGGCTCATCCCAGTGGAAGCAGAGCACAGCTTCATCAGTACCAATTATATGGGGCCATGTTGACTTGTCAGGGTTTTCTGGGTACCATGGAAGGCTGATGGCAGTGAGCTTCCCGATGCCCATCTTGAACTGGTACACCTGATGGGTGAGTTCCTGTACACAGTGAGTAGGTTATCATATTTTATCTTGGCTCTTGTTGATGTACCTTGAGACTAGGATCACTATATGCTTCTCCACTTGCCTCCATTGTGGCTTGCTTCATCTCAAGAATTTGCTTGTGCCTTTCTTCTTCATCATCAGATTCATCTTCACTCTCTGAATTACTCCCCTGTGTCTTGTCCTGTGCCACCATATATGCCTCCTCAACAGCTGCAAAGTGACCCTCCAAATTCTTCAATGAGCTTGTTTGTAGAGCAACAGTCCTTTGCAGCCTTTCTACCTCCTCCCACAGCATGGCCTCTTCACTGGTCAAGCGGGCAATCTGTGACCCATGTCCTGCAATATTGGCCTCATGCTGATCCAAAATAGCTTTTTGCTTGTTCAAGGGGACAAGAAACATTGAAGCTGGCTTTTTTGATGACACTGACAAAGTGAGAGGGCTGCTGCCTGGTTCAGAGTTTCTGTTCATTATTCTGGTTGGATACTGGGGTGGATATGGTTGTGGATTATGTTCAAGCTTCAATGACGACACAACGCCAAATGACATGTATGGATACGTGACTGTGTTTTTGACAGCTGTCAATGTCAGTAGCCAGTTATATATAAATCCTTGTCCATTTGCCAGTGATTCTGCATATTTTGTGCATTTGAATGAGTGTACAGGGCTGGTGCAAAAATCCATCTCATGGGTAGGTAAAAAATGTAGAAGAAAATCTTCAGAAAACCCTTGAGTGGAGTGAGGGGGAAAATGGCCAAAAAATGAGTAATTGTTTGTTTGTTTTCTGTTTGGAATATCTCTCAGGAAATGGTTGAGAATGACTGGAAATATCTAGGTTGTTCCCATGTTTCACCGGAGCTGGAATTTTAGGCTTTGTGCTGTGCTAGTGAGAATGGGAACTGGAGTGGACAGGATACATCCGGAAATATCCATGTTTTACTGGTCATCCAGTTTCCACTGAAAACATAGGATTAGTGAGTGAGCAACAGGAATCTGCAAAGGCCATGAACATACACACCACACTGTCATCAAGTCGTGAAGGCAGTGCTTGCCTTCTTTGTAGCCTTCTCCAAATCATTGTACTTGAACATGATCAGAGATAGTGTTTTAGGGTCGAGTTGCAGCAACTGGAAAAGACTGCAACCCGACTGGACTGCGACTGCAAAAGACCCAACTTCAAGTTGTAGTTGCTAGGATTTTGATAAATTTTGCAACCGAGTCCGACCAGTTGCAACCGGTTGCAACCGCTGTGCACATAGATGTATTCCAGCCCCTTCAATTCCATCCCTGGTACATCCAAATCGGACAAGAACTGAGGGAGTTATGACCAAAACAATCCTGGATGCAGTAATTTTGTATGCTCCCCATTGTTTTGAGCATATCTCTATCAGTTTCTGCCCAATTCAAAGGTTGCAAAAGTTGTGCACATAGGTGTGCTCAAGCCCCTTTAAATCCATCCCTGGAGCGTCCAAATCGGACAAGAACTGAGGGAGTTGTGACCAAAACAATCATGGATGCAGTCAATTTGTGTACTCCCCACCGCTTTGAGCATATCTCTGTCAGTTCTTGCCCAATTTAAGACGTACCAGGCTGCAAACGTAGGGAAGAAGTATATCTACATGCTACAATGTTGCACAATATGTATATTACCCCAGTTGCGACCGATCACAACAGGAAAAAGATTGGTCACAACCCGATCGGGTTGCAACTGGTTGCAACTGGTCTTTTTTATTCTGCGACTGCTAGAGACCGCTCCCTACCAGTTGTGGTTGCAGTTCCTACATTTGGGGCATCTGTAGCGACCGGTTGCGGTCGCAGTTGCTGAAAAAACAGGCAAAAGACCCAACCTGACACAACTTTAAAACACTAATCAGAGATGGCCACATAACTGAAGGACAAGGGTGAGACATACCATACCTTCTTTGTTGCTTCATCACAACCTTTCCATATGGCGCTAAATTTGGCCTCAGTTACATCTGGGTGTGTTTTGAGGTAATCTATGACACATAGATTTCTATAGACGGAGGTAAGTTGAAAATTACACAGATGATGTTCGAAACATAGTCATACTGAGCACCCAAAACCCCCTCCTTTGGTACTGGCAGCAGGTTGAGAGCTTGGCTCGGTTTCCTCTGGGATGGAAATAGTGTGTCCGAAGTTCAGTTCAGTCTCAGAACTGACATCCCTGGAGAGAACTGAGAACTGGACTGAGGCCTTCAAGCTCAAACCAGACCCAGAACCAGAACTAGAACTGAAAGTGCTGAACTTTCAGTTCAGTTCAGTCCAAAAACCAGTTTGAACTGAGACCCTGACAAGAAAACCAAAAAAAAAAAAAAAATTGGGCACTCATACAGCAGCGAGACAGGGTTAGAGTACAGCAACAAACTAACTAGACCTCAATTCCTCCTCTCCAGCAACAATGATACCATACTTATAGCCATTCTTGAGGATTTGGAGAGCTTCGAAGGTCTCTGGTGAAAGTTGGTTGCGCTGGAGTGAGTCAGTTAGTGCAACACCTGAGAATGTGCGCTACGCACCATCTGTGCAAGTGTGGGGTACTGCTGCAAATGAACCTATAATGTGTGTAAGTATCTGTATAGAGTCTCAATGACCATGACTTACACCCCACCACACAACAGGATCTCATCAGTGGTTTTGACGGGTCCTTGGAAGTGATCCAAAAAGTTTAAAGATTTAGAAGATGTTTAATGTCGGTTAATGCTTTTAACATTCTGTAATAGGGGAATGGATAGGGTCAGGCCTCCATGTATTGATCAACTATAATATGCTAAGCGATGAATAATTTCTGTCAAGATTTATCTTTCCTAAATTATACATAGTCTTATTCCAATTATATAATTGACTTAGTTTGCTACCCACAGATACTCATTGTCATTGTTGTCAAGTGGTGCATCATCATTGAAATCATCATCCTCATTAGAAGCAATGCCACCTAACAGGGCTGACCCCTCCAGCCTTTAAGCATCATTGAGTAAAATGCCCAAATATACAATTTGCCAACTCACTGTGAATCAAACAGGCAGCTACAAATGTCACAAAGCAGTCCATTGAGCCCCCTCCTGCGGCCAGATTCCATGTCTCTCAAATGGCCGAGGACATGATAGTAGGTACCTCCACAGTTATCTCGAGAGAACTCCATGATTGAGGTGTTACCCATTTCATGCGACTTAATTATGCACCAGATCTAACATGCCAGGTTCAGCATGAATAAGGTAATAAATTTTGGAAAAATGTATGGCAGAAAAAAAGGGCAATTGAGCTCAGTGGAAAGAGTGGGCCGAAGAGGGTATCCCACCCACGAGGGGGGCGCGGTGGAGTAGTGGAATCACCGCGCATGTCCGTCATTGCACCCCAACGGACACGGGTCTGGCCGTGTTTTGCTGGAACGCAGCGTTGAGCGTTCGAGTCCCCACAGCAGCAAAATCTCCCCACACTCGACATCTTTCATTTCGTCCACCACTGATTACTCATGCTGGTACCAGAACACTCCGCCTCCCTTTCACAGGCACCCCTTCTGCATGCATCGGCCTGTGTGCACCCCGTCACCTTTCATTCCCCTTTCAGCAACCGGCAAAGCCGGCTCATTCAGCACATTCGCAACAGCGTGGCATGACCGATCAGCGCTCCCCCACGCAGCTTCGTCCACCGCGGCCAGGGCTCGGGTGTACCCTGGTTAACGGCAAGCGGCGGTTACCGACAATTGAACGAATCACTGCACTGTAGTGGCTGTGCCCCGGTGTAAGTTCTGATGGGAAGGACTGGAATCTGGCAGGGAAGCCGAGCACGGCACATGTCAAGGGAGTGTGAAGAGAAGCAGATGACAAACCAGCTGGGTATGATAAGAGCACGGCAAATCGGCTACGCGGCTACTGCTGCAACAGAAGAATTGCCGTGAACGGAACGTTCGCTTAGACCCAGGCCAACACACGGCAAGGTGCCCCAGGAACCTCGCCAATCAAGTACTAGATAGATTACAGATAAGATAGTGATACAGTGATATGTAAATAAGATAGAGCGCGAAATAGGGCTCTGCCCCAATGCGCTATGGAATAAAATAAATAAATAAATAAAATCCCACCCACGAGCAAAGCCTTTGTGAGGATCATAGAAAAAGTGGCACACTATATCAAATGCCTGATGGTTAAAAAGAATTTAAGGACCACCAGCCAGATTCTAGCCACACTTAGAATCAGTAGGAGCTCAGTCAAGAAAGGAAAAGGGCTCACGTGAGTGTGGTAGCCATTTTTGAGAAGTAGCTGGGCATGGTTTGAGACATAAGCTTCTTTATCTGTGTCAAGCAGATGAGTTGATGGAATTAGGTCATAAAGCCATGGAACACACTCATTGCAGATATGTTTCAGTTGATTACAAGTCACACTGGCTGCTGCTTTTATCTAAGAAAGAATTATCACTGAACTCAGGGCATACTGGATGTGCACTCACTGATTTTATAGCTAAAGCTGTTGGTATTGTTGGAGCTGATCCTATACTAGCTAAAGGAAAGTAAATTATCAAAGGTTGCAAATGAAGGGGAAAGGGGCACTTACATGGAACATGGGCTGTAATGAGGGCAGTTTCATATGTGGTGTGAGCTCAAATCTTGAGAATGGGTTTATACAGAAATGTGTCCTGTGTGAGCAACTCCTTGATAAGAAGATCTTGTGCACATTGCACAACAATCTTTTTGGCCAGTGTTAGAACTGCATAGTGTTTTGAAGTTCAGTTGGTGCAACCGAAAAAGACCAGAACTGAACTGGACTCTGACCGCAAGCAACCAAACTTATGGTTCCGGTTCCTGACTCACAACCAGCAGTTGCAGTTCCGGTTCGAGCAAGTGGAGCAATTGTCATAACCGTTGAAGACCGGTCGCAACCAGTCGCAACACGACTTCAAGTCGTGAATTCAAAGCAGGAGTGAAAAGGATATGACTTACATATGGAGCAGTTCACATTGCAAAATGTATTCCAAAGGGATGAAACAACTCACCTGGAGCAACCTCATGTATTCTGAAAGATGAGTTGTAATATACAAAATTCAAGTCTGCAAGATTGAAAAACATGCACAAAAAGCATGGTCCAGCATTACTTATTGGTCTCAGTGCCCACGTCAACTTCCTCATGCTCACATCTTCCCCACCTTCTACACAGGTCCTTGTCCAGCACCCCACTTCTTGTCTATCGATACATGAAACCTCCTGTAAAAAAAGTGAATCAGTCGGCGTCATCCAGCAGGAAATTGGTACATACCCAGAGTGATCCAAAGCCATTGCCACGTGGTTTGAAATCAGGAAGAAAATGAGCAGCAGTCAGCAGCAGCAAAGCTGAGGACCAGGACCAGGGCAAGGGCGAGGATGAGGACAATATAGAAGAGCCTGTCCCACGTCGCAATCACCAAAAAAAGCAGAAACTTGTCCCCTCCGACAATGAGCCACACACCAAGTCAAAAGGTAAAGCCAAGGCAATTGTCAAGCAAAAGACAATGACTTGCACAGAGGCTGCGAACACACAATTGTCAGACAACGATGACATAGGTGATGGGGAGGCAGAGCATGAGGAGGAAGAAGAGTATGAGGAGGGTAGCAAGAGTGAGGGACCTGAAAGCAAGGTGAGTACTTTGCAATGTTCAAAGGAAAAGTGTAACTCACATTGATGATCATAGGAGTTAAATGATCATCAGTTCCAAGGCATACCCAATACTCTTCCGGTTAAGAAAGACATGACATGCGACCTGCTGTTAATGTTCAGCAACTACTTCAAGCAGGACTTTGAGCCACTGAATAAGCCAACACTCACATTGGAAGGGCGTTGGTGCTATGTGTGCAGGTAAGAAGCTAGGTTTTACAGTACAACAATGTCTGAACTCACATTCTACTGTAGAGAGGAGTATGAACAAAGCGTAAAGGCCAACCAGTGTTCCTTTTGAATGCTCGACAAGTGTTTCCTTCAAGGTGCCAATTCCACGTGTCGCGGCCACATTTGACATTTTCACTTCAAGGAATACGAACATCAATGTAATGCAGCAAGTCCTAAGGTCCCAGTCAATCACGCATGCATTCCGGAGAGCATCAAGAAAGATCGAGAAGAAAAAACAACACAGAAGAAACTGAAGTTCAACGTGGCAGGTTGACCAGCTGAATTCACGTGGCTTGGTGTCTTAGACGCTGTTGCCAAACACATAGCCATAGGGAACCAGGTTGGTCCAAGTCTAGATGATCAGATTACAGGCTTACTGATCAGATCTGTTATCAGGCGCTCATGCTTGCTGACCAGGCATCTTTTCAAAACTGCCTTGTGGCGATGCGCCCCACATCAAAACCTGCAGACCTTCTGAGTGCACACGATGTTGGCATGTATATCCACAATGCCTTTGTAGCTGCCCTTGAGAAACTGAAGACGGAAATTCAGGTAAGTCTCTCATGCTGTAAATTTCATTGGAATGATCAAACATATGCCACATCAGAACGCACCAGGCAGGGTGTCTTGCACAGCTGATGGATGGACAGCTGACCAGACAAAAATGGGGTATCTGGGAATGACGGCACATTGGATCGATGTAAGTAAATCTGGGCAATGGACACTCCGCACCGAAGTACTCGGATTTCACCTACTTCATGGAACTCATGCGGGCACCAACATTGGGCGCTATTTCGTTGGGCTATGTGATTGTGTTGGTATCATGTCGCCTACACATTCCAAGGTACATCAGTGAGCTTCGTAATGTATTGTTTCTATGACTTACATTGTCCCGTATCAGCTCTATACCCTGACTCTTGATAATACATCTTCAAACAACACTTGTTGCGGTGAAATTGAGCGACAGCACGAGATACGACAGCTTCCCCCCTGGCCAGCATCAGAAAATCAACTCCCCTGCCTGGAACATGTGTGCAATCTTGGAAACGTTGACGTGATGGGCCATATCACAAAAATCAAGGCCATTGACACCACAAGTGCCATATGGGACTACAGCCCGGGTGATCTTGACAATCATGTGCTCGATGGGCGCATTGACATTATTGCAACCATCAGAACACTCTCCATCAAGGTATGTCCTCTTTTATCACCTCCTCGGTCTACCAAGTACACATTTTATATACAGCTGCAATCATCAGGCCAGCGGATCCAAAACTTTGAAGGCCTTCAAGTCGAATGTGGGATTCTAAAGCCCCTCAAGCTCATGCTACACAACAACACACGATGGGGATCTGTGCACAACATGCTTCAATGGGCGTTGGCACTCCGTGTGGTAGGTTTATCTTTGTCATTTCCTGTCTAATTGATTCGTTCTGATGCTATCTTATAGGCAATTAATTTGTTTGTTGTACAAGCTGACCAGCTTTATGGCCCAATCACGATTCAACATGTTAACAGTCGCATTGCGAAGAAGATTCCTTGGACAGATTTCTCGTTGAATGATGCCGATTGGGAACATGTCAAGGACGCGATGGACATCCTTGCAGTACATTACTTTTTATTCCTATTCGAAGCTCACGCAAGCCTTTGATAGGATTCAAATTGAGTCCTTCATTACTTCTCAGCAGAGAAGCAGCCAACCCTCTATCATGCTCTGCCTGCTCTTGAAAACTTACAATCTACATGGGAGGACAAACTCAAGAAGGTTCAATATGCACTCTACCATGCCGCTATTTGAGACGGCCTTGCGAAATTAATCAAGTACTACACTTGATTTGACGAGAAGTCAGTTTACATTCTTGCGCTATGTGAGTGCTACTATCGTAATCTTTTAGAGAGACTTTATGTAGACTCTACGTAGGCTCTTTGTAGACTCTTTTGTTCTATCTCCAATACATGGAGTCTATGTACAGTCTACATAGACTCTACATAGACTCTCTATAGACTCCACATGGATTCCATCTAGACTCTTTGTAGACTCTTAGTAGACTCTTAGTAGACTCTTAGTAGACTCTTGGTAGATTTGTGTTATTTTGAAAGTATGTAGAGTCTATGTGGACTTTATGTGGAGTCTAAATGGAATTTAATATTATCTTCACTAATTTGACTGCTCAAAGCTGTACTTTACAATTCCTCCCCTTGTCCAGTGTGAGTCCAGCTGGGTTGACTGGACTCTGACTGAACAAATAACTTGTGCAAATTTTCTGTACTTTATACTCCCCCCTTTTCCAGGTTGCACTGTCTGGACTTCAGTGGACTACTGGACTGCAACCAGATAAAGGACTTGAGCAAATTTTGAGAATTTGCACAAGTCATTTTATAATATAATATAACTTCAAATAAAACAGAATGCCCCCCTCCTGTGTGAGTGTGGGCAGGCGACGCGACGTGGGGTTATTCATAGTCAAACCTAGTGTTTGAAGGTCCAGTCCATCGGACCGGAAAAAGACCGGACTTTAACTGAACTGGACCGAAAAAGACCAGACTATCAGTTGTGGTTAACAAACATGATTTCACAAGACCGGACCACAAAAGACCGGTTTTGACCGGTTGCTGTCTACGTCACATGCTATACCTATATAAGGAAATATACTAGGGTTCTCACGCTTCAAATTGAGCCCTGGAACATCCAAATCGGATGAATAATGACTGAGTTATGTGTTAACGAAGGGTTTCCGTTGTTTTAAGTATATCTCATTCAATTCTTATCCGTTTTAGGAACTTGCTAGCTCAGATTCATCGTTTTATCAATGGGAAACCGGTCCCAACCGATAGAAAGACCAGTCTTAACTGGTTCGAGCTAGAACCAGTCAAAACCAGTTAAGACCAGTCCCGGTCTGGTTTTTTCGCTTTTTGAATTCTGTTAACTGGTTACAGTCCCAGTCTTTTGAATTCTGGTGAAAAACCGGACCAAGACTGGACTTTCGAACACTAGTCAAACCTAATATATTTTATATATGTTGAAATACAAAAAACTAAGGTATATAATAATTAAAATTAAAATTAAAAAACCCTGTCCCCGCTACATAGGCACGGGCACAGGATGGGGGCGGGGTGGTGGCGCAGGGATGCAGCGGTAAGTGAGGGCACACACCATCATCACATCTTACACAAAAAAATATATATTAAAAATAAAATAAAAATCCCCACCGCCCGCTACACGAGGCAGGCAGTGGGCGGGGGGCGGGCAACGCGGTGCGGTGATGATGCGGTGGTTGGGGGTGTGCACCGGCATCACATAGAACTGAAAAAAATAATATAAGTCAAATAATATAAAGTGAAAAAAATGCACCGCCGCCCACCGCATCACTGCAGGTGCGCAGAGGGCAGGGGTGCAGCGGTTGCGGGTGTGGGCTGTCGTCGGGTTGTGCTGAAACAAGAAAATTTAGTAAATTAATTAAAAGAAATAGAAGAAAAAAAAACCCCCACATTGCTGCAGGGGGCTGTGGGCGGGTGTGTACGCCGCCGTCGGGTCGTGGGTGGGCATTCGGTGTGGGCAGGTGGGGTCATTGTGTTGATGTTGGGGTGCCGACGTGGCGGGGCGTGCATTGGGGTGTTGTCATGTTGGCATTGGGTTGGGTTGGTTTGTCACGTGGCCATCATCGTTGTGGGGCTGCATCTGTGGGTGGGGTGGTCAGTGGGAGGGAGTGGGGGTGTTGGTGACGCACCTTGTGGGTGTCCCCCACATCCCCAGTGCTCATTACAGCATCGGGGCGGGTTGGGGTGTCACGCGGCTGTCGTCGTCGTTGGGCTGCAGCTGTGGGTGGGGTGGTCAGTGGGAGAGAGTGGGGGCGTCGGCAACACACCTCGTGGGCGTCCCCCACTTGGGGTCTGCCCTCGTCCCCCTTGTCGGCCCTCTGGGGCTCGTTACGGCGTCTGTTGTGGGGTTGTGGTGGCGGTTGTTGTGCTGTGGGTGGGTTGGTCAGTGGGAGAGAGTGGGGGCGTCGTTGATGCACCTCACGGGTGTCCCCCGCTCGGGGTCTGCCCTCGTCCCCCTCGTCAGCCCTCCAGGGCTCGTTACGGCGTCCGTCGGGTTCGTTGTGGGGTTGTGGTGGCAGTTGTCGTGTGTCATGGCGTCCTTCGGGGTTGTCATGGTTGTCATTGTGGTTGTCGTTGTGTGGCGGCGGCGGGGAGAGACGGGTGGCAGTGGTGTAGGTGGTGGTGGGAAGAAGGAATGACAGTGATGTGGCATTCTCGCCCATGAGAGTCAGATTCTGACTCTGCTGGGTGTTGCTGGACGTCGGATTAGGTCATATGGACTTGTGATTTGAAAATATGACAAGCCACTCTGGCCCAACAGTTAGGTGCACCAACTGAAATGCTTAGTAAGCTTCCTGGAGGCCTGAGTTCAACTCTCAACTATTGCAACATATTTAATAGGGTTTTTTTCATTAAATTAATGACAGTGTGTAATACAACCAGAGTCCATGTAGACTCCTTGTAGACTCCATGTAGACTCCACGTAGACTCTACATTGAGTCTACCAAGTAGAGTCTACTTAGAGTCTACTTAGATGCTACATCTACATGGACTTGATGTGGAGTCTACGTAGACTTTCAGAAATTATGGGAACAGATTTCATGCCAAAAAGTCTACATAGACTCCACATAGACTCCACAAGAGTCTACAGAGAGTCCAGGTAGAGTCCTTGTAGATCTACATATAGACCAGGGGGAGTGTAAAGCCTTCGGCATATTGCGCAACTTGACCTATTGGTTGGTGTTGGCCATACGGTGTGCTCTTTACAATCTGTTGCACCAGGGGTTGTGGCGGGTGTGGTGTGACCTGTTGGTACTGAGTGGTTTGTTGGGGGTAGAAATTTGGCTGTGGAAAGCTTTTGCCTGCCGCAATCCAACCCTCTCGTTCTCTACAATAGTATGTATTGATAGTTGATGGTGGAATCGCAGATGATCTGGTGTAGCCAAACGTCCGAAGCCTCTCAGAGGTTGGGAGGGGTACATTTCGTGAGTCATGGGGGTCTTGGTTCTGGTATGGAGTTTGGATCACTTCATTGGGTCCAGGGTATCTCAGGGTTCCAAACAATGTTACATTGTACGTCAGGGTAGTGTAGTCCTGACTCGTGGTCACTGGAGGTTGTTGGGTGTAGGCCTGACTGATTGAGGGGATCCAATTTCCCATAGCTTCCAATGGTGGAGTATCGTGGAGCGATACTCCAAGACACAGTGGCACAGCAGGAACGCAGGAGAGGATAGACAGAGAGAGAGAGAGAGGCAGTGTTTGTGCATGTTGGGCAGCGGCTTCTGCATAGACAGATTGGGACTTGTACAGAACAGTATCATCATCATCATCGACTCAGGCCATTGCATTTGCTGTTGCACGTTGCATGCCGCTACGCGCGCCACTTCAGGTCGCACTACTCCAACGGGGCTGCAAGATATTGGGAATATTCGTCATTAGGGTGGGGAGGGGAGTGGTTGGAGATGAATTGGGGTGAGGGTTCTGGAGGTTGCATTTGAGATTGGGTCCTCTGACCTAGCGGTGATGGGTTGGGGGGTCTATATTGAGAAATTTGGGGTGAAGGGGGAACTTGGGGTTGGGGGAATACACCTGTTACATTGTGATTGTAGTGATTGGTAACGTATGTGCCAGGAATCAGGGATTCCTCCTGAGTCAACAACATGACTGGGGGGTTGCTTAGTCTTGATATTATGTTAGGACCGCCCGCTCCTAATGGGCTGGCTCAACTGGGGTGTTGGAACTGCCTGGGCGGTTGGGGGTCGGCTTGGGGGTGCGAGTTGTTGTCAGGCAACAGCGACGAGGTGTGGTTCGGGGTTGCAGTGGGGGTTTCGGGAGTCTTTGGGATTGATTCGAGCAGTTAGCGTAGGCTATTGTAGCTCAGCGTGGGGTGAGAATTGATAATGAAAAAGAATAGAATTTGGAAAGAGATTGAAAAAGGATACGAGAGGGAACAGACGGTAAACACAAGTAATATCAAGACTAATGAGGACTAACTACAGGTTCTGACTATATAGTGGAAGGCAGGCATGAGGCAAAGACCGAGGGGTGGAAGGGTGGTCCAAGGTCCAAAAGCAAAGGTTTCATGAAGTTGGAGTAGGTTTTGAAGTTATGTCAGGCTGATGTCATCATGACCAAAGGGGTTACTCATGGCGGGATGACATGTTTGACAAAGGGGAACATGTGGTGTTCGGGGGTGGGGTGTTGGAGTTGTGCAGACAATGAGTAGGAATGGCAAAGAAAAGGTGAGTGGGTCATGACAGAGAGAGAAACAATGATACTTGATCAATTTGGTGAAGTGGCGCAAGGAATGGCCAATGGCTTGTAAAGTTCTGGTTCAATAACCGCATTTGGATGTGACAGTGGGCGGAAATGGGCAGTGATGCGAGGAATGGGAATATGCAGGCTCCAACGATATTGTACTGCCTCTTTTGTCAAAATCTACCCAGCTTTCTCATCAGACTTCTTCTTCGGCATTCGGCAACTCCATCCCGGCACAGCCTATGCCTCCAGTTGATGTCATCAAAAGATGGCAGTTGCCCAAGTATGGGATGTCATCATTTGGGGCAGTTGCTCACCTGCCAAATTTGGAATGCTTGGGTAATCCAGAAAAGCCTGCTGGGTCTGAAATATATAATAAATGCCATCAATTCATTGAAATGAGTTCCTCACTGTTCGACAGAATTGATGGGTGGTAGTGGACCCTGACAGTGGAATTCTCATGTATATAAATAGAATCTGCATCAAAAATAGCAGCAGTTGATGTGCCGAAACGACACGCCGTACACCTTATTTGGTCAATAGTTGACAATCTACCAGAAAGCATGAAAATTCACCCTGGGCTTCAGCACAAATGATGGGTGGTAGTGGGCCCTGACAGCAATACTTTACACTCCCCCCCCTTGTCCGGGCGGAGTCCACTGGACTCCACTGAGTCCGGATGGAGTCCGGATAGACTCCAGTGGACTCCAGTGGACAATAAATGTACTCCACTGGACTCCAC
>JABCKT010000418.1:0-15127 GCA_018858115.1 Tephrocybe rancida | reverse complement strand
AAAACCATCAGTAAATACCCAAAGTAGATCAGTCCGGGACAGCGGGAATGACTAGTGATGGGCAGTAACTGTCAAAAACGGATTAGGACATATATCCGGGATAGCTCCGAAATAGGCCATGGATCATTTAGGCTAAACTGTGGCAGGCACAGGAACTTGTCAGGAGCCGGGACCTATCCCCTGAGCAGTATAGGAGTCAGGAACCCTAATCCCGGGGAAATAGAATAAGCAGTCTTGGCAGAAAAGGTACCAGGCAATATGACACAATATGTCCGGAAAATCTATCAGCCAATAACCTAAACAGATCACCCATATAGGGGTGACACAATACCCTATACCCTAATACTCCTATCTCTTATCTCACTTTCATTATATCTTATCTCCCCAGCTCTCTATATAAACGGTAACAAAATCAATAGCGAAACAGTTTCTCTTCCCCTGAATTATATCAGAACTCTACTGTGCAGTAACAGAGTGTTTTAAAGACTAATTGGCGTGACTAAGAAATTCCGGGTATCATTCCGAAAGAGTGTTAGAAGTTAGAACTCAGTAAAGTTGCTTCGCCCCTGTTTCGCGTGTCAGTGTACCCACTGTAACGTTGCATTAAAGAATCTGATTGAGGTTGCTATCACACTATTGAAGTTTGAAAGAGCGGTTTTCACTCGCTAACTCCCCGAACCACCCTGAGTCTCGTGCAGTGTGCAAGTACTTATTTTGAGGAAATAGAGTTGTGGTTTAACTACGGCAAACTAGTCACCTACATATTCATACTGCGCACTCGACAGCTCATCACCGTGGAGTCCGTTCAGTCCACCCGGAGTCCAGTGGACTCCACCTGGACTTGAACCGGACTTGGACTGGATTAAAACAGCCAAATTTCAGAATTTCGCTGGGGTCATTGTCCGGGTGGAGTCCACCTGGAAAAGGGGGGGGAGTGTAAAGTGCTCAGTTTCTAGCCCTTAATCTGACTATCTGGGGCTTCTATGATTGTCAACACAACATGAACAATGGTGGACAGGGTGGTATCAGTATGTTACAAGGAACCATATCTAGCCAATGGTTCTAACGTCACCTATACAATTCCAAAGCTCATCATCCGCCATCTACCCTGTCACTTCCCATGGGTGTGTTTGCATGCTAGCCTTCGAAGATGAAGGACAGTTTGAACGACCTCAAATGCAGACTTCCCCTTGCCCTGAACACTTCAGTCACCCCATAACCTGTGAGTGACACTCACTTATATTTAAGGATTTAACCCCAGTGTCTGTAAGGCTGGCAGGTGGTCACCAGCAGCTGTGTGTTGATAGCTGTTGCTGAATGCTACCAGCACCTGTGGATTACTCACATGTCATATGTAGCACTTGCAGTCTTGTGTTAGCAAATGCTGTTCAGCAGCTGCTTGTGTGTTTAAAGAAATATATGTCACAGGGTATCTGGGGTCCCATGAATGTATTTTTGCTAAATATTTCTTTTAATTGCTGCTCACAATTGTGTCACTGACTGACCCATAGAATTGTTTCCACTACAAGACTTTCCTTCACATATTCTGTCTCATGAATGTTAATATTTTAATGCAATCCAAGCTCATGACAAATGTTTGTTGAGAAATTGTGACTACATTCTTATATCTGCTTGTTAGATATATGCTACCATTTCAATGCCCAAGTTTCAGTTGATTGGAGCATATCTACACCTTCCACACAAACATAGTCTCAATGTGTGTGGGATAGTCAATGTATTAAGTACCTTGACTGTCCTCAAGTATCATCATTTTTTATTCGTAGTTATCTTCTACCATCTCAGTGCCCATGTTTGAAGTCACCAGAGTGTATCTACACTTTCTGTGCAAACATACTAGCCTTATTGTATGCATGAGATAGTCAAGGCATCACTGCCTTGAAATGTCACATCCTCAAGTATCAACATTTTCTCAGTGATAGTTATCTCCTATCATCTCAATGCCCAAGTTTCAAGTCAATCAGAGCATATCTGCACTTTCTGTCCAAAGATAGCCTCAGTGTGTGCATGAGATAGCTAATGTATTACACACCTTGAAATGTGTTGGTATACACATTTTCTTATTGATAGTAATCTTTCATTATTTCATCGCCCAAGTTTCAAGTCAATCAGAGCATATCAACACTTTCTGCTCAACCACAGCCTCAGTTCATGTGTGAGACAGTCCAAGCATTAAACACCATAAAATATCCATGTCCTCAAGTATCAATATTTTCCTGTCAATGTGTGTCATGTTGGTGTCACAGCAAGTGCTTCAAGGTCACCTGCATGTGCCTCTCTGCACTTATAGCAGTTGTTCATGCCTGCTATTACTGTCTTCACAGATGCTAGTATGTGTCACCACTTGCAACAGCACTTGCTAATCCCAGCAAGTGTCAGTGCCACTTCAGCAGCAGAAGCTGGCACCTGCCACTATTCACCCCCCCCACATGTCAAGAAGTCAGCATCTGCTGGAACTTTCTCTTCAGGTGCTGACACTTTGTGGCAGCACCTGCTATTCTCAACAAGTGTTGCAACAGCACCAGGCAGCACATGCCAATATCTTGCCCCACCTGTCAAGTAGTCATCATTTGCTGGAACTTTTATCCGCAGGTGCTGACACTTTGGTGATAGCACTTGCTCATCCCAGCAAGTGCTGCAATAGCTTCAGCTGGCATCTGTCAAATGTCTTGCTCCACTTGTCAAAGGATTGGCATCTGCTGGAACTTTCTTGGCAGGTGCTGTTTGGTGTTGGCATTTGCCAAACCCAACAAGTGTGACAATGGCACCAGCCAGCACCTCAAGGACTTGACACTCACTGGGGCTTTTGTTAACTGGTACTGATGTCTTTGTCCCCTGAGTTCTCTCCATACCACAACTTAACTGCAATTTAATCAAACCCAGGCTTTAGATTTAACATAATCAAACATTTCCTTAGTGCAAAAGCATGAAGTCAACTATTTACTGATGTAGCGACATAAGGAGTAGTAAGTAAAAGTTGTAAGCATAGTCAAATAGATAAAAAGAGTCATTGAGAATGTTGAACATGAACATGTCAAGAGCTAGAATAAATTACATGACACTACCTAGTCACGATGCTTGCTACGGTAATCAGAATCCGTATAGTCACAGCCCCAATGATTGTGGCGTAAATATGTGCGCCCTCCACGTTCATTGTCCTCATTGCAGTGCGAGCTCCTCCCTCTGGCTCCACTAGGGCTGTGTGATCGCCAATGGTGACGACTCCTGCTTCGAGGCCTTTCTTCACCCCCCCTATAATGACTGCGACGCAATGCATGGGAGGGAGAGCGGCTATGATAACCGTGAGGTCTCCATGCACCATCGGCTGAAGGAGAATGGCTGTGATGACCGTGAAGCGCCCAGGTGGAGGAGTGGCTGCGACAATAATGAACCTTTCCACATGAGGTAGACCAGTTGTGATGATGTGTGCGTCCACGGAAGGGAGACTGAGTGGTATGGTGAGGAAGGGTGGGGGTACGTGAGGGTGAATGACTGTGACAGTGATGTAAGGTAGGTGTGCATGAGGGCGAACGTGAGCGTGAGTGTTGGCGTGATCGTGAACCATTGTGGTGGCTGGGAGGCCTGCGTGAAAGGGAACGACCATGTCCCTGATCTATTCAAATATGTTTTAGACAAAAGTAATGAAAGAATAAAACAACTACTCACTTTCAACACTGTATAAGTCGACCATTCACCTCTGCACCTCATTGAGCTCATCATCAAACAACTCTGTTTCTATCCCTTGTCCTTGATGCGTCTCATTTTCGACCCTGTGGTGTTCCATTCGCTGTTCTTGCACCTTGGAGTCGGCCTCATCATCACTCTCTGTCCCTGTTCGGCGCCGTTTGTGAGGATTGCAGCTTGCCTGAGTAGTTGTTGCTGGTGCAACACTAGAAGTGCGTGCCTGTAAAGGCAGAGGCTTCATTGGGCGCTTAAATGTTGCTGCCGTTGTTGAATGAGCCCTTGACATGCTGGTGCCCTCGCTCCACTTTTTTTTGTACTGGGCCTCCTGTAAATCGGCATCCGTGATGTGGGCCAGTGCGTTGCCTTTGGAATCAAATACAAGCACAAGTTTTTTATAGCTGTCAGTTCCATATTCAACATCCGCATACTCTGCGTATTGCTTCAGGATTTGATAAGACAGAATATAAAATATTGCGCACCTGACGGCCAGTCTTCAACACATGGTCCTGCATCCATGTCTATCAAATTCGACAAGAATGTAAGGTCACTCGCCGACAGACTTTCTGGATGAAAGTTTATTCCTGGTGTCCTCCAACCCACCGGCCAGCGCTTGACCACCTTTCGATTCTCGTGCACCCAGAACAGAAATGTATTCCAGGGCATGGCTTTCAAGTATGTGGATCCCCTAATCTTACCTGTAAAAATGAGTGAGTAAATGCATATTGAGACAACAATGTTAGCTAATGTATCATGTACGAGTCAAATAACCCCATAGCGCAGATGATACTGGCCTTGTCCCCGCCTTCACTTTTCTAACCTTGGGCTTTTGAGGACGGTGTTCTCCAGATGGGAAACATTGTGAACGTTCACTAGACTGGGAGTGGGCCATCCAGGCTCGCTTTCGATGTGAAGGCCCAGCTGATGATGATTGCGAATGTGCCCTTGACTTGAGGTTCTGGCGATGGACTGCAGAGGCGGTTGTCCATAATGCGCTGGGAGTGGGGAAATTATCTTCCCATTCGCCTTCACCCTCTACGTCATCCTCATCCCCAGCAGGCCGAGTATCCAAGTTGCCAGCGGCATCATTGGAAATGACAGTCCAACCGTCTTGCGTGGAAGAACTGTGTTTGGCTGCAGGTGCTGCATTTGAAATGCCATCACCCAATTTCACCATCGTGTCAAGAATGTTGGTGACATCACTGTATCGTTTAGCCCTGCGTTTTGATAAGTACATGGCTGTCAATAGTTGTATATGATAAATACTCACTTGACAGCAGTCGTGGCACGGTCTAGGAGCTCACAAGCTCCGAGTGGGTTGTTTTTGGCAGCATCTTCAAAGGCCGGATTGCCGAAGAACATGCTGGATCCCTGTTGGACTACAGGATCTGTGCTGTCAGGGACAATACAGCTGAAGATAGTGAGACCGAAAAGGCGCCACCAACTGCAAGCCTTGAAACCAGTCAGTAATGCTAAAAGGACTATGAAGCAAAAATGACTTACAGCCTTAGAAAGCTCGCTCCCAGCTTTGCGTGTCACTGATAAAATTTCTTTGGAAGAAGGCTCCCCCTTTTGGGCCATGAGGGTCTTCTGCATAGCGTCAAGAGCCACAAGCTGCTGCTCAGCAGGTAACGACCCAAAGGTGATGTGATAGGCATTAGTGGCCTTAGCCATGAATTGTTCTTTTCCCTTCAGCATCTTTGCCGATGTGGGGGTTCCAATGTCTAGATAGTAAGTTAGGCAACTGATTACTTACATGAATAATATCGGCGTACCTTTGAACTGTCCTGGATTTGCTGCGTAGTATTCTTTGAAGACCACAAAGCTGTTGATCTTCCCAAGTCCCAGTTGCCTGAATACATACTTCGTGATCGTGACCACAGACAGACAATCATTATATCTGTTGCAAATGTCATGTATAGATTTGAATGCCTCGTTGCAGAAATCGTCCAACTCAGCGAGCATCGCTTTGGGAACCCTGCCACCCTTGTGGTCACGGGCGCTTTCATTGTCAAGTTGAAAGAAGGTTGGGATGGTGACTGCGATGGGAGAAGAGGAGTCTGGGGGTGTATTGGCTGCACGTTGTTTTCCTTTCCACTTCTCAGAGCGTTGAGGAGTCTTTGAGCCATCTGCTACAGCCTTGTGCTCAAACTCTTGCTCTAGCTCTGCATCTTCATCTGCAGTATCATCTGGGGGAGTCCAGTTGTGAAGCTCGCTGCGGCAAAGCTCCTCTGCTTTCCTGCTGCGAACTGTCTCCCCAAAGCTGCTGCCTGACGAGTTGGATACATCTGATCTTTTAGGTGAAAAGTCGGAAAGTCGGACATGAGGGGCGCGATAACCGACAGGGACTTGGTAAGTGTGATCGTCATTGTACTGGTGCATGGTGGTCACATGATCAAACTCGTCCTGCTCGCCACACTCTAGTGGACCTGCATAAACAAACATCTCCCCATCTTCCATGCAGTGGTAGATATACTCCCTTCCCTTGTGTGGAGTCATTGAATTGCGGCGTTCAATTGGCTCGGGCTTGCCACAGGGCTTGTAGCCCTCAGGAAATTCACACCATATATCATTGGTGGATTTGCCGCTCAACTGCCAAGTCAACCATCGAGTGGTGTCCGAATCGCCCTCATTCATCTTGAGGAACCCTGTCATTGTCCTTCCCTCCACTATATTTCGGAAGTCGAACTGCTCGTCCAAATCGAGCAGTACATCCAATGTGTCCGATATATTGTCCGTGAATGGGTGGGTAGCCCGGCGCTCGCTGGAGAAGTCACGGAGCAAGTCGACGGGAGAAACTGCAGGGCTGGGAGAGTTCCCTCTGTGAGGTGGGGTGTTGAGATGGAATGTGTTATTTGTGGAGAGTTCTTGAGCAGGTGGAGAGGTCCAACGATCGGTGCGGCTATCCACACTCTCGTTATCTGAGACAGGGACGTCTTTGTCGTCAATAACTGAAAGTTGCTGTGCAGACGGTGCACGCAGGACAAGTTTCAGACATGCGGGATCGACCCGAGTGCGCGGTCCTCCTGGCTGTGTGGTGAGCTCCACGTGTGAGAATACCAGCTGTCAATCTGCGGTAGTAGCTTGCCCTCTCTTCTCTCTGCAAGGTCAAGGTTAGTCATCTGTATGGGCACCCACGGATCATCCTTACTGTTGACGTTTCTCTTGTAGTTTGTTGAGATCAATATGTATGGTACTGGGAGGGCTTCAAAAACGAATTGAGTGCTGAGACAACAGCCACAATTTGAGAACATACTTATTATAATCGACACCTTGGTCATCCTCCCCTTCCGAATTCTCCCTTAGTATGACCAGAGCCTTGGGAGCGTTTCTGCATACCCTGTCAATAGCGACATACGGCAGTCAGATGTTCTGGACTCACTGAAGACCTCACATGCGAGCTGACCGGCGCTTGTGGGTGTTGCTTTTTGCAGGTGTTATGGTAGGAGATACCGACTGGTTTGCGACAGGGGTTAGTTGTTGGCCAAGTGTTGAAGTTAGCATTATTGGTGCTTGTGGCGATGCATTTGGTTCTGTTCGGGTGGTGTCGTTGATGGCTTTCGTGGTTTTCTCAAGATCCCTTGTCTGTTTCTGGATTTGAGACTTGATCCCGTAGATTGCATCAATAAGGCCTTTCGTCTTGGTGCTACCCAGGTTAGTGGTGTTCATCGGGGTGTTGTTGAGTTGAGGGGTTGGCAGTGCTGTGATGCTCAACTGTGCTGGTAAAATGGTGTTCAGTTGAGGGGTTGCCTGCGCAGAGATGGGCAGCTGGGTTGTCGATGCTTTGGAGTGGTCCCTGGCCTTTGTGGTGGTCTTAGATTGAATATTTGGTTGCACAGAGACGTTCGACTGGGTACTGGCCTCCGTGGAAGTGTTGTGTTGAGCTGTTGGCTGCGCAGAGATATTCTGCTGGGTTGTCAACGCTTTGGAGCGGGCCCTGGTCTCTGTGGAACTATGCGCAGAGACGTTCGACTGTGTTGTCGATACTTTGGAGCGGGTCATCGGTACTTTGGAGCCGTCCCTGGCCTCTGTGGTGGTCTCCGGTTGAGTATTCAGATTTGCAAAGACGTGCAGCTGGGTTGTCGGTGCTTTGGAGCGGTCCCCGGCTTCCATGGTGATGTTGGCTCGAGATGCCGGCTGCATCTGTGCTTGTCTGGACATGTTTGACTTAATTACCGCACTTCTACAGTTTTTCATCAGACAGGACATGGGACACTGAAGTTTGACACATACGGAGAATTACCATTATGGGCAGGCTTGAGGCGGAAGTGAATGCCACCCAGCGGTACAGCACGTCTGGCAGCAGAAGCCACAGTGAAGCCAGTGATCGCTGTGAGTGGTGACATATCAGCGAGCGGAGCCTGAGCTTCAGGGGGATTGCGAGCAGGTGACTTTGCAGTAGGGTGAGCTTTGGGTAGCACAATGTTCGCGTATGTAGAAATGGGCCTCATGACCACACTGGCATTCGTTCCGCCTTCCTGGGTATGGTTGTTGTTCTTGTCGCTGAGTAGAGGGGTATATTAGTGAGTCGCCCTGAATGGAAATGGATGAGGGGGCGTACCTTTTACTGGCATTGACGGATGTATGGCCTGACCCAAGGTTGCTGTTTTCGCGACCGACAGCCCCCATGCTAATGAAGGCATGAGTATTTCTATCATATGAATAAACAGAAAAGTTCACCTAGAGGCGGTAGCTTCGGTGATTCCTGCATCACTAAAATATATAATTGTTAGCAAATATGAGCAGCTGAACTAGTGCGAAGGGAGACCTGTTGTCGACGGTGTGGTGGTTGGGATCTGCACCGTCCTTGTCCTTGTTGTAGCGCTGGGCATCCTTGCTGCTACATTAAGGCTCAATACTCATTGCCACATAAACATAAAATGGACTCACCTGGCGGCAGTCACGTCAGGGATAGTCGTATTACTGAGGAAGTCATCAGCATCGAAAAGTCACAAAGTTGCCAGCGACTCAAAGTCTCTCTGGATTTCATTCAAATGGACAGTGGGGTATACTCAAGGTAACACTCGGCAGCGACTCAAAGTCCTTGCCAACAAGGATAATGATTAGCATACCTTCGAAGTGCCCATTTTGGGCCATGGGTATTGTTGGTATTGTTGGGCTTGTTGGCTTTGTTACCGTGCATTATGGTGTTGAGAGGTAGGTTTAGTGCTGGGTTTGATACAGTTGGTAATGGTGTAGGAAAGAGAAGTGGTAAAACTCACTTGAAGTAAAGTATTTGCCGATATTTACTATGGCGATGTACATAAGTCAGCCAGGGGCAACCCAGGGTCCGGACGGAGCGGGCTAAGGGAGAGTGCGCCGTCTCATCAACCAGTGGTGATATAAGTAAAGCCATACCCTCTTTGAGGGTTTTGGTGGGATCATAAACTTACTAGGTATTGTGCATGGCATGCAGTATTCATAGACGTTCAAATGCCTAGAAAGAAGATCAGTTTAATTGATCAACTAGATGGTTGAAGGATCAAGCCTACAAGAGTAGTCAGCATATGAAATACATGTCTTTGGAACCATGGCTTACCAACAACACTCCGAGCTCGAGTTACGCCGTGCATAGCTTGTTGTTATGTAATTAGCCAGAGGCAATGTATCGGGCATCGAGGTTCAGGCATTGTGAGGTCAAAATACAGGCATCGAGAGCTACGAGAATAGTCAGTGTACTCAACTTAGGCAAAAACAAAGCATGATTTACTGCCCGTGATGCGACCTTGAGGTACGTCATGCATGGCTTGTGCTTCCTGGTCTTGCTATTTTGCCACTGTACTTTTGTGTCAACTTGAGAATTGATAAAACATGTGATTTAGGCCTACCTCAAGCTACAAGAATGAATTTACTGCCGCGACACTGGCAGCGTCGTACAGTGTACCTAAGGTCGAATCCTCCTCATTCGATCTCGATGTCCTGTAATCCCACATCATCATTAAAATAAGATGGATGACAATGTGGAAAGCTCACGGCTGTCAAATAGTCCAATAACTGTGTTGTATTCCAGGAATCTCTCAAAATCATGATCAACTTGATGAGAGATCTGGCGGTGAGCTTACCTTCAGCCGTTCATAATAGGCATGCCGAGACTATCACATCGCTGAGGTACAACAAGGTGAGGTATTCAGTTTTACCATGTTGCTATCTGTAGAGTAAAAAACGTACGTCTTGAATTTGTGTAAGCTATGGGGGAAAAGCCACTTACTGAGTATTGATAACGCTGAAATGATCCTAACATGGTAAGGCCAGATGAGATGAGATGAAAGATGAATCAACAAACAAGGAGAGGACTTACATTCAATCTAAGGGTTGGCTCTTGAAGGAAATTCGGCCGGTATAGGGTGGTATATAACTCTGAGTCCTTGCAAGAGAAAGCTGTGAAATTCTGAGTTGTTGAAAGAAGCAAGACATAGTCATAACTTACTGTAAAGTATGCAGGGTTCTGGGTATCGGGGTGCAGTTTGTTGGTCTACAAGAGTGTCCGATATGATTTGGTAAGGAAGCCGTGGAATGAACTGACAGTGACAAAAATTGTGCATGCGATTCAATCTGCTTCATTGATGATGTGTACAAGGACAGCCATTCTAACAAACATCAGCTTATCCAACCAGAAAGATGTAGCATAAGCTTACCGCCACTGGAAAACGGAGATGATCCAGGGGCAGGGGCGAAGAGATTCGAGATACTCAAGTCTACAAAAATTTCAGTTTATTCAATGAGTCAATTCATGCAGTGACGTACCGCCAAACAGTCCGAGATCACAATAAGTGCTGCAAGGGTACAGACGAGTCCTGGAGCGAGATCTATCATATATCTGCAAACGAAGGGCGACTCAAAGTCTCTCCCCAAAATCAGCCACTGGTGACTCAAAGTCGTTCCAGAAAGTGTACAGGGTGACTCAAAGTCTTTTCCTAGGTATCAAGAGACAACGAAAGCTAAAACTACATGGCCAGGCTCAGCAGTGCTTAAACGATATTGATCTTCAAGTAGAGCTGATTAGTGATCTGACAAAGTTCAAATTGACATGCCACAATGACAACACGGCTACACAACCGTGTCATTGTTGGTCTATCAAGGTTGATCTGCCTCTGGCTGTGACCTGACCTATCGCGCCTTCGCCTCATTCTATTTGCTGTGGCTCATTGCTAAAGGTAAGTACACTAATTTCTGAAGCATGAGGACAAGGTTACTTTGAGTATCTTGTCTTCGACATCCCTGTGTTACTTTGAGTATGCAACTGTTGTTCTTCAATGGGAGAGACTTTGAGTTGCCCATAATCGAATGAGACTTAACTAATCTATGTTCTTCATAGGAATGGCTTATCAAATTAGACCTCTAGGTCTCAATCCTGACACAGTTCCCAATGTACCAGAGCCGTGAGTGCCATTTTGGACACCAAAAATTATGGGTGTATTGACTCGAGCCTCAGCATCGAATTCAAGGTTCGACTTCGGCCAGGAGATGAATCTATAGGCGATTTTGACGCCGCCATCATCGCTGACTTAGGAGCCTACATGATGCAACCCTGATGCAGATGGGTGATTTCGTCCCTGAATGCTACGTGGATTCCAAAGATTGACACTGGCCATCATAACGTCTTCATGCGGGCAGACGGTCGATTTGCAATGGACGACCGGACACTCTGGCCCCAAGTTTTCTGCCGATGATTTGAGTATATATGTGCAATTCCGCGCCTGCCGACTTACGTTGGTGAGGCCAACCCACGGTTCATCTTGTGGTGGACACCTACGGAACTTGATCTTGAGCCACTGGAGGGCGACCAGCTGTTTCAGTCAACAAATACTGTATTGTATCGGTTGCCTGACTATTGAATCATGATGATGAGGATCGTAAAGGAGGAGTTGGTAGAGGCAGCAAACAAATATGTAGCTGAGAATTCTGTAGCTTCACTTGTGGCTCTCTTGGCCCGATCCCTTCACCACACCTGGGCATGTATTACCACAATTCCTGCAACACTTCGCGAGATGATCGAGCAAGTCGCCGAATTCCAGCAGACGTGTTTTGACATTCGAGCCTTCCTTGATTTTGCAACAATATACACGCCACATTTAGCGATGTCTGACGAGGCTTTGCGAACCATTCCGGTTCAGCATGACCTCATTGGTGCAGTGACAGAGAGTGCCCTGTTGGTACAGCAGCTTCTGAAGATGCGCATCCCTGTGTGGCACCTTCGTCCATCTTACCAACTCCCAAAAGACATAAACATTCTCTCCGTTGAGCTGCCTACCCCACTGGGCCAATATATGGAATTCGGGACGTTTAACGGGAAGACTGAGACCGTGCTCGCTTCTGGTGGTCCAGGCACCAAGAGACAAATGTCTATGCAGCACATTGGCTGTGTGTACTTGGATCTCTTTATCCCTCGATCCGAGTTGGCGATCATCGAGGATGAGGAAGAACGAGGAGGAGTCATAGGCAGTAAGTGCTAACCCTATGTCCTCAAGCAAAGATATTGATGTCGCATTAGAAACACAAATGAGGGCAATCCAAGGCAGTGAGATGGTGTCAAAGGAGATGGATCAGAGCAAAACAGACAACACGAATGTCGCTGGTAAGTGGATTGCCTTGAAGCTCTTCAATCAATGAAGCTGATATAGCATTACTCAAGACAGCCAAAGCTCTCAACAGTCGCGTCCATCGACTATAGTGACACCGACTGCTCGTCCTCTTATGCTCGAAGCAAAAGGTCCTGCCGTGCAACAACACCTGCCTTCTTGTCCTCTTGCGGTTGAGGCACAGGCTCCTGCCATACAACAGTATTCTCTGACTCCGGCAACGCCTGATACAGTCCCAGGACATGGGCGATCTCGACAAGGAGCACTTCTGTCAAGATTGGTTCGAGGGTCTGGAGGTCGAGGTTTGGCACCAGGCCCTGCGAGGGCTGGCCAACTTCAAACCTCCTGGAACAAGTTTGAGGAAGGGACTTGGTTTGCAATGCCTTCCTCCAACCCCACTTGGTCATCTGCCCTTTATGCTGTGGGTCAATCAGTTGCCAACACCACGTCACCAGGGCATCTTGGTTATGCCTATCCCGATCCCTGCCTCATTGCAATGTCGGACGCACACCGTCATATTTACTTCATGATGTGGCTCAGCCGCTGCCAGTATGTTTTGTGGAAGGAACTAGAAAGTCACTTCAGAGCAGAGGTTCGCCCTCGAGCACAAGCATGGCGTGATTTCTTAGGATCGCACTTGACAGTGAATGAGACTAGGACTACCAAAGCCGCCTGTTGTCAGGTTGAGGTTGCCGAGTGGTTTTCTTCAAAGGGGATTGAACTGTGTGGAATGCCTACATACGTATCATGGAATGGTCAGAGCATTTCGATGAATGAGTTGGATCATGCGATTGCCATGCAAGTGCTTTGGGAGTTGTATGAGAACAATTTCCATGCCAAAGTGCTGGCAGTAGATTGTAAAGTCATGGTGCATGAATGGGCTGAGCCAATGAAGGGCTTTGCCCGTGATGACTTGATACAGAAGGTGTTTTTTGACTCGAGGACAGGAGAACCAGGCAAAGGATATTTGGTGGATGGTATCCTGACAGAAGACATGGGCCTGGTGGCACAAGACTGGAGGACGTGGCAGCAATTTGTCAAGAACCTTCACGCAATCATGAAAATGTGGCCTTCTGAAAAGATCCAGCTACCCGACTTTCATGAGGCCACCCAGGAAGCCATGTTCATGTGGCAGGAGCAGCGTGTAGCTCATCACTACTGCACCTTCTTTTTCTTAACATTTGGCCACGCAGCGTGTACTCCCCATCGTCTACATTCAGCCCACAACATCTCTACGCCTACCACATCTTCCCCCTTCCTCTAGTTGTTACATTGACTGCCAGACCACTTGCGGGCTTTATGGGACATTATGCTTACTATTTAGGGACTTATTTTCTGTTCAACATTTGCTACATGGCTTATGGGGCAAGATCTTATAGATCTTGCCCCTTTTGCAATACACTATCATTTTCATGTCTGTGCGTGAGATTCTGAGTTGATTGAGTATGTATTCAATGACTTGCAGTCATTGATCTCCCCCTGTCATCATGTCTGGCATCCCTCGCCGTAAAGTCCCGCTTGACAAACAAACCACAATGACCATTCCTGTTCCGCTATTTCTCTCTCCCAATGCATTGGCCATGTCTAGCCAATCTCCATCACCTGTTCCATCATCTGGGTTTTCGACACCTCAAAGTTCTGCTGCAGGTCTTGTTCCTGTGGCTGAAGCTCCCCATGAACGGAAACTCTTCAAAGCAGTTACTCCATTTCCACGCTGTGATGCCTATGGCCCATCAGGGCCCCTAGTTGAGCTCAATCAACCAGGAAAAGTGGCTCCTCGCAATGACACACATAGTGGTGGTGGTGTGATACACTCATATCCTGAGGATTCTGATACTGCTTTGAAAACTCAACTTCCAGGTGCTCATGGACGTAAAAAGGCAAATCAGTGGGCCACCTGGCAGACAAAAATCATTCCATCACTTCTGGAGCCATATCTATCACTCCTTCAAGAGACTGACTCACTCCGTAGTCCTGTTCATTCTGAATCTGCAATCACTTGTACTTGTACTGGAGTGAAGAAATTAACAGTTATCACTGTGTATATGAATGGTAAATTTAAAAAGTTTATGCTAACTTCACAATTCTCATGGATATTCTATATTAGACATAAAATGAGTGGATGTCTGCCCATGTGCAGCTGCTATCCAGCTGGTCTCAAGGGGACTCTTTCCTTGTGCTCCAAAACGTCCCTCACTGGCAGTGGATTTGAATATGCTAGAATTTGTTCGTGAACTATTTTTACGGAGCCCACCCAATACAACAGCTTGGTGTGAGACATTGGAAGCATTCCTTGCAACTCAAAAGCTCAAACTGGGTCGTGAGGTAGGAGGTATAGCTCTCCATTTACTGAATACTCATTGATAACAATCCCAAAGGACTCACTTCGCCATCGTTTTGCAAACAGTTTTCATTGGTATGAGAAGCTAAATCATGCAAGAGATGTGCATATCACTGGGTGTATTACCAAGAGTCGAAAGGTAATTGTAGAGGTGTTGAAGTCTTACAATGAAGAACATGGTATGTATGAGTTACTATCTTTGAACCACAGATTACTCACTCTAACATAGGTGGGGATGGATGTGAAACTGATGGTCAGAAGGCATCAACCAATGAAGGTAAGTTCCACAGTTATCATCAAAGACACATTTAGACTGATATACACTGTGGGTTCTGATGAAGGGCTGGACTGACCAAGTGATTACTTGCGTGCAAAATGTCCATTATGTTTTGGCTCAAGTGCATCTCATCAAGTGGATTTTGAGTATGTTTTAAGTAGTTTTAGGCAAACAGAAGCTCACTAATGATTATACAGTGTGGATATCATTGTTTGCATTGATGCAAATTTT
>JABCKT010000417.1:0-15225 GCA_018858115.1 Tephrocybe rancida | reverse complement strand
GACTGCTGGCGCAGTGGTTAAATTGCCTAGTGTTTATGCTTAGTCATCTTCCTGGAGCCTTGGGTTCAATTCTCAACAGTGTAAAAACATTTTATTATAATAATAATAAGTTGGGATTAAGCCCTTTACATAGACTCTACGTAGACTCCACATGGATTCTACATGGACTCTACATGGACTCCACATAGAATCTACATAGACTCTATGTAGAGTACTCCAGGTAGACTCCACATAACCTGCCACTCTATGTGGAGTCTACTTGGAGTCTACAGAGACTTTGATTGTTGATCATGGTACATGTCTAGTCTATGAAGGTCCAGGTAGACTCCATGTAGACTCCATGTAGACTCTATGTAGACTCCAGGTAGACTCCACATGGAGTCTAAGTAAAACCAGGGGGAGTGTAAAGTCCTCGACAGTTCACAAAGGAGGTCACTCATGTCTCACAGGAAGTTGGAACAGAAGGATACATTGTCTATCTCGCACATTTCTTTCCTTTCACAGAAAACTTGGAGGACAGGCACTCCTGCTTGATGTTGAAGGCACCTTGTGTGAACCCACAGGCATCGTCAACAAACTTGCAGCAAATCTCACTTCACAAGTCCAATCTATTGCTAAAGTCATGAAAGCCGTTGCACTTGGTAGCCTCTCCAAACAAATCGAGGTTGATACACAGGGGGAGATTTTGGACTTGAAGAACACTGTCAATGGAATGGTCATCAGGAGGGTATTCCACTCAGTTCTCTTTTTCTTTCCTTCTTGCCTCCTTGAGCTTGTCGTTTGCTCCTCTCATCTCCTCCCTTTGTTCCCCATCAACTTCGTACTCTGTTATTTCGTTCAACATTTTTATCCCTCACCAACATTTTTGGCCTTCACTCTTCATTCAATTATCTGTTTTCGACTTGCCCTTTCCCTCCCCCTTGTTTGTTCCTTCAATTTCCAGCTCATTGTCTGTTCCCATTGTTTTCTATCAACTTTGAACTTTTGCTTGTCGTCTTCATGTCTTCGATGACATGTTATGTTTTGCTTTACTTTTTACATTTCGATCCTTATTTCGTTTCTCAACTGTGAGACCTCCCATGCTCGTCAACGACCCCTTACCTATCTCCCTCTTTGCCCAGCCAATCAGGCCTGGCTTTGTCTCCTTAATTTAGTTGACTTTGAGTTTATCCAGCGCCATCCTTTCTTCACCCTCCATCATCCATCTTTGCCCCTTACTAACATTTTATTCTACTCATTCAGACTCCGTGCCCTAGCAGCTGAGGTGACTTGCATCATGCTCAAAGTCGGTTCTCAAGGCAAACTCGGAGGGCAAGCATATGTGCTGGATGTGGAGGGGGTGTGGTTTGAGCTTGTTCAGAATGTGAGTATTGAGTTTTGTTTTTGTTTTATATACCTTCTACAAACTTTATACCCCCCACATTCATCAACTTTGAACTTTGAACTCACCTACACTCTCGTCTTTACCATCCCACTTACCCTCACCTCATCCTAGGTGCCAACCCACATGTTCGAACAAGCAGTGAAGTGAAACTTGTCGCATGTGTAGCATAGCCCTCGAAGCCACCATCAACAGCAAAGGAGTTGCACTTGTACTCACAGGAGTAGTTGCCTTTGAGGTCTCCTTACCCATAGTCACATGCTGCTATGGTAAGTATCAAACTTCCTCTGAATTCTCTCCACTGAGCTTCTAGTATTATTCTCTGCACTATAGCATCATGTCTTCTTGCAAGCCAGCTGCTACCAAACCCAAAAACTCGGCCGTACATGCCCAGGTGACACGCCATCAAACTCCTGTGTCTGTTGAAAAGGAGAACAAATGTGAGCCTCCTCAGCTGTCTTCTTGTGGCATCATTCTGACACTATTTTTCAGCTACAATTGCCCAAAGGAGTGCTCGAGATCAGTGTCAGTTCTAAAATTGCCGAGCAGCATATGTCTCATGGTTCAGTCACATAAATAATCTGACCTTCCATTGATATGCAGAGCATGAGCAAGAGGAAGCTGCGGCTCACAAGCAAGAAGCTGCTTCATGTCGCGAGGCTTGAGCCAAGAAGACTCAAGTTTGACAGACAAGGCAGCAGGGATCACTCAGGACCCAGACAATAGTGACCTTGAGGAGCGTCCTGACACTTTGGTATGTTGCTAGCTCTATCTGTCTTTTGAATGTTGTTGATATTAGTGTAACAGTTTACTTCACACAAGGTGCTCACCAAACCAGCTCAATGGGCATTAACAGCAGCTGCTCATGTAATTCCTGCTCAACGAGCTATATCAGCAGCTTCCTGTGTACTCACACCTGCAAAGCACACAACAAAAGTTCCTCCAGCTCCTGCTCAAGTGGGTTATTATATTTTGGCTTGATGTTGACCATACTGACCCAATGTTTTAGCAACTTATGCCCAGGGTCCCTGACCATGAGCCTGAAGATGAACCCATGAATGATGCCACCGACCCTGACTTGGAGGATGAGAACATTCAAGGCTCAGACTTGGAGAATTACAACTATGAGGATCAGTACTACGAGGATCAGCACTACGAAGAATGTGAGCCCATTAGTGAGAGACACCATGTATATTCTGGTCACATCGACAACGCCGCCTTCCCATGTGGTGTCCCTACTCCCCACCTCTGACCTCTTCCTTGCAAACCGGTCCCTGCATGAGTTGTTCTCGACCTTCGTACTCCTACCCCCTCATTGGCCAACAAACGCACCTGGTCTGAGAGCCTCGACAACACCACAGCTGCCCCAACCACCATCAAGGCCATGAAGATCAGTGACAACACCGGTCGTCCCAAAGTGTCCGGCTATGACGACACTGGAAAGGAAACAATTCTCACGGCAGCCAATATTTTTTGCTGCCTAATTAGCACCGTCAATGGCTTTCCTGACTCCGGGACCAAGATTGACTTTGTTTGACAGGCATGGCAGCGTGCAAATGAGGACTCTGGCCTTGAACCTCCTATCGACCCCACTCCTGACATTGGCAAAATTGTGAGTATTTTGTTCTCATTGTTGCTCATACTGAATATGCCCTTAGATCAAGCAGCATGGGTCTCAAACTCGTGGGGAGGCCAAATCAAAGACGGCTTCCCTGGTCAAAACCATGTATGGCTTCAACAGTGGCCAGGGGTGAAAGATTGTCATTGCTAATTACAACCTCACTGAGCGGCTCAAACTTGAGAAGGGTTTCCTTTACAAGGTATGCAGACATTCACAAAGGGATATACAAGCATCCTATTATCCAGATGGCCATCAATAAAATGTGGTTCAAAAACAAACGCAACGAAGGTGTTGTTTACACAGACATGTTCTATCCCATGCCAATTCCTGCTCTTGCATTGATCTTGAAAGCTGTAAGTCTTCTCCGTCTGTCCATCATTCATTCTAACCTTTGTAACCATCAGATTGAATGCAACATTGACGAATGGGTGTCTGGAACCAAGACCGACATCGCATTCTATGCTGACAACTACTGTACTACATACATGAAGCACATTGAGTCCCTGAAGACCTTCAGCGAGGTGACTAGCAAGCATGGCCTGCTTGAGACCATGCAGAAGAGGCTGCATAATTTTGGACGGTAAGTGTCTCGTTCGGTTCGAGCATGTCTGATTCTCAACATCTATCATTTTTGCAGCCAGCATGCTGGCGCCGCCCCAACTGCACTCAAAGACAAACCTGCAATCCCAATGTCTGCCTTTGAGGTGGCTCTCAAGGAGTACAAGGACAATGAGGACAAGACTGATCAGGATGGCAAAATTGCCTCCTTTTAGCTAGTTAGTTACCTACATGTGTAGTGTATATACCCCCCATTCAAAGCTCATTTCTGTCGACTGAATACATTTTCTTGTGTCTCCTATGATATGTCAACAACATTGAGCTTTAGAGTGCTATCTAACGCTCTCAGCCTTTCAGGGTAACAGCCTTCATAGTTTTCAGACTTGATTATCTGGAACAATAGATTGCTATGAAACGTTGGGGACACCTATACATCACTATCAAAAATGTACAGAAAACTATCACAGACTATAAACCTGGGAACTAGCTACAACACTACTCGCACTATCCAGGCTATACAGACCTCTGGTGCATTTGGTCATTTTCCTGATGGAATGGTCGTCAGGTGGGCATTCCACTCAGTTCTCTTTTCCTTTCCTTCTTGCCTTCTCGAGCTTGTTGTTTGTTCCTCTCATCCCCTCTCTTCATTCCCTATCAACTTCGTACTCCATTAGTTCATTCGACATTATACAGACCTATATATGAGTACTCGTATATACAAAAACAAAAATTCTGTAAATCTTTTTCAACCATCCTGTAGACACTATATATCTCCTTTCAACCCAGTAAAAGCTAAGGAATTGGCAGTCCCATTGTTGAGGAAGATGGTGTCAAAGTTGAGCCTACCATCACTGACATTCAAACTCTGAACATTTGGTGGGTGGGGGTGAGTGGCTATTACAACCAAGTCCAGGTGAGAGCAGGTGCGACAAGGTCAATGAGAGCCCTAGCCACATACAAACTGCAAGTATTGGATATACTCATGGCATTGCAGCCACCAACCAGGACCATCAAAGTATATTCGCCCAATAAAAATCACGTAAATCATTTGCCTTGGGAGGCTGATTGGCAGGGGCAAATTTCCAAGAGCAAGAATTCAAGTCAATCACCCTAGGTAGATGCATCTATGGAGAGCGCCCTGTTTTCCACGGATGTATCTAACTATATCTAGAAGTATTCACCTCACACACCGTTGTCTCCAGAGCGCACTCCCCATGTTGCGGCAGTACCTCAACATCTGGCGTGCTCTTGTGAATGGGTCCCCACCACCTATACCTATTTCCTAGTAAGTCCTCTATCACATCCAAAGCACGGAAAGAAACTCACCCTTTTGTCTACCAGTACTACCTCGTTGCCAATGCCTCCACCACCATTGGGGGCTTTATAGTTTCTAGCCGCTCCAAATGTTCAACAAACTGCAGCACATCAACAACATGGACATCGTGACCACTTTGTGCCGCGTTGAGAGTGCAAAGGCGGTTGAGACAGCGAGAAACGTGACATTGTTGAATGTGGATCAACAAACTTGTTGGGAGCTGTTGGCGTTTGTTGGTAGAGGGATTCGGCGAGTGTTGGGATGTCAAAAGCATGGCGAAATCAAATGCAAGGATGGTGTGCTTGATAGTCAGCAACTGGTCCACCAAGAAGTGAGTTGCAAGGGGAGAGGTGCCAGATGGGGGCAATAGTAGAGAAAAAACATACAATTTTGGTGAAGTCCACACCATCAAACACATTCCATGATGACTGCAGCCCAATGCCCCTACTGCCGCATTACAAAACCCTCCCTCCACTCAATGAATATGCACATGTTCAGAGCAAAATCTTGCTATCAGAAATGGCAGGATGCTTTGGTCGCCCAGTTGGATGTGCCTCCACCAAAAGGTCCTAGGTGAAAGAAGTCATGATCTCCTGAAACTCCTTCAGTCAACAACAAAGAAGTTGCTATGGACATTCAGGAGGACTATCAGCTACCTCCTGAGCCTGAAGAAATACACAGGAGTCAGCAGCCTTACATTGAAGACATTGAGGATGAAGGAGAACCACCTGTTGGGCCACACTGTGAGCGGTACATCCATGAGTATCCGTGCCCTGCAGGCCAATGGATCCGATGTGCAAAGACAGCCTTCGAGAACCTAGTGGACTGCCAGGCCAAGGAAGGGAAGGAACATTGGGAGCCATTTGAAAGCGAAGAAGAGTGGGAGTTGGCGATGTGGCTGATAAAACATATAGGGCAAAAGTCCACGGATGAGTATTTGAAGTTGCCCATTGTACATAAATTCTCACCATTGACAGTTTCTGATACGTCTAACCAGGACCCCCAATTCAATAGGTCTACAATGCCGGTAACCTATCCTTCCATAATAACTACACCTTTCTCCAAAAGGTTGATGCATTACCTACAGGCCCTGAGTGGGACTGTGAGATTGTCCACGTCAATGGTGATAGGATTGGCAAGGATGGCAAGGTGATGTTTGAGGATCTGGAGCTATGGTTGCATGATCCTGTTGAGTGCATTCGGGAGTTGATGGGGAATCCTGCATTCCTAGAACTCATGGCTTACGTACCGGAGAAGGTGTACATGGACATCAAGTCCAAGAAACAAATCTATGATGAGATGTGGACTGCAGACTGGTGGTGGGATACTCAGGTAAGCGAGGCCTTAACATACTAGAGGGATCGCCTTGAGCTGAATCATGATTTGCTCTAGGATAACTTACCAGAAGGGGCAACAATTGCTCCAATTATACTCTCCTCCGACAAGACCCAACTTTCTCAATTTCATGGTGACAAGAAGGCGTGGCCAGTATACCTGACAATTGGCAACATTGCTAAAGAAGTTTGGCGTCAGCCTTCAGCACACACGACGATTCTTGTGGGTTACTTACCAGCTCCCAAGCCGGAACGTCTCTCGGACTCAACAAGATCACTCGCCAGCTACTGGCTCTTCCATTACTGCATGTTGCTGATACTTGAGCCCCTTGTGGAAGTGGAGAAGGTGGGCGTGGAGATGGTGTGCGCAGATGGCTATGTTCGATGTGTCCATCCGATCTTGGCAGCGTACGTCACAGACTACCCGGAGCAATGCCTGATTGCATGCTGTTTGGAGAATCATTGTCCACGCTGTCTCGTACTACCAGATGAGCGAGGCAGCCCTGTTGAATCCTTGCTTTGTGACGTTGATGACACCCTCCATGTGCTGCGCAAACATCGACGAGGTCAGGAACCACCCAAGTTTGAGCAAGATGGGATATGTGCCGTCTACCAGCCATTCTGGCACAACCTTCCCCATTGCAACATCTTCAAGTGCTTTACCCCTGACCTTCTTCACCAAATTCACAAGGGCGTCTTCAAGGATCACTTTGTTAAATGGTGTAGCGCAATTATGGGCACGGATGAAATTGACGCATGTTTCAAGGCAATGGCAGCTCATCCTGGGCTTCGCCACTTCAAAAAAGGAATCTCCTTTGTGTCACAATGGACGGGAACAGAGCATAAAGAGATGGAGAAGGTTATCATGGGGGTTCTATCAGGAGCTGTCAACTCAAGGGTACTCACAGTCGCCCGTGCACTTCTAGACTTCATTTTCTACGCCCAGCACCAGCTTCAGCTCATCCTGGTACTTTGATGCAATATACAGTGTCGTTACACATGTAAAGTAATGCATTATTAGTTGTAATCAAGACATAATGCATTACAGGAGGTACTGCCCTACAACTTCTGTACTGTAATGCATCACTACATCCTTGCACTATCCATAGGTACTTAATGATGCATAACTGCCTGTGACTATTGACTTACAATATTGTAATGCATCACTTCTACGATGTTGTAATGCATTACTGTCGTGCATCCTGTTATGCATCACTACATCCCTTTACTATCTCGTAGGTACTTCATGATGCATAACTGTCCGCAACCTATGACACTGTAATGCATAACATCCAAAATATTGTAATGCATTACTGTCGTGCATCCTCGTAAGTATTCCTGAGATGATGCATCATTGTCTGTGCCTCTGCCTTATTGGGAACAATAGGCGCACCCTCGATTTCACTCCTCAAAATGCCTGTCAGACATCTCACGGAGACTTCTGTATGTCGCAGCACATTACACATCAAAAAGAATATATTTTACGCTACTCAGAATACAACACAGTACAAGATCAGCAATGAGGGGTGACAAGACATAGCAGATATTGGAGACAAGAAAGGCATATCAAATACAGAAGGAAAACATATAAATACGGAAAGAAAACATATAACTATGGAACAAGATAAAACATATACATATGGCCCGTTCAAAATCAGCATTTTTTGACACTGAGGAAGAGTTAGATCATATGGTAACTGAAAAGTCGAAATAGATCTACCACTTTGCAGCGGATTCCCTGGCGGTGGGCAGGGCCCATTTGCGAGCCCGTGCATTGGCAGTTTTTGTCAGCAGCTCCAGGCAGGCTCGTATGTCACACACACACTCTTGCCAGAGAGAACGCGAGCCCTCCTACCACTGGTTGCTAGATCCAGCATGTTGGCCCCACCACAACAGCAGGGTCATCATGACCAGCATGGGCCACTCCTTTGCAACGGGTCCCAGGTGTCGTTGGATTCAGTGTCGAGTTCTGCAACAGCAACTGGCATGATGGTAGCAGACGACTGGCGGGCTGGCGGGTGTATACCCTTCCACCATTTCGCTGTCGCCAGGCCAAATTCCATGGGATCTGAGATGACTGAGGTGTCACTGTACGAGTGGCGGGTCTTTGTCATCCATTTGTTCCATTCCTCTGGACGGCTCTTGGCAGGAAGACCCTGAAACGAAATGAGACGCGAAGAATGCAAAATTGACTCAAAAGAAACGAACCTTGCCAGATTGATACATCATTGCCGCCTCGAAGCAGTCCCAAGCTGACACACAGCCACTCCAATTGTCGCCGAGAACCTGTGCAGTCAAATGAGCATGGGCAGCAGTCATCCAGTCAGGGCATGTGACAATCCCGGGGTGAATGTTTTCTTTGCCATCAGGCACCTTCGAGCTTGATGACGTGGAACCAATCTTATTTAATTGATCGGCACATGTTGAAGGGATGATCGTTCACCCACTGCGCGATTGGACACCTGAGGGTGTATTTGTCAGCATAGCAGCAGGACACTCTGTATTTGTGGCTGATGGCACGGTGAGAGGAACTGGAATGGGTGACGCAGGAACAGGTGCAGGGGTCATGGTTGACGACGTTAGGATAGGAGCAGAAATGGACGCAGGAACAGGTGCAGGCACAGCGGGGGTCACAGTTATCGGGGTAGGAGATGGTGTGACAGCTAATGGTGTCTTGATAGGACTCGGTACCATAGCCAGAAGAGTAGGTGGCGGTGTGGGTATACCAGATGTGGAAGAGTGTGTGATGGGGGGCGTCTCCAAAGCCGGCAAGAAGGTGGGAGCAAACAGCGAAGCATCGAACATAAATGGAAATTCCCAGGAAGAAACATTCCGGGGGTGTTCACCGAGGCCACAGAGTCGGTGGGCAGCTTTGCGTCAAATGGAAACCCCATTGTGAAGTCATATGCGCCATTCTCGTCTTCCAGCACCTGATAATTATCCACAGTGTGAGCTCCAGCTGACGAACCAGTGTATAGCGATGATGTGAATTCGCCAACACCAGGCCACATGCCAACAGAAGCTATCAACAAAACTGTCAAGGAGGCGTGAGGAAATAATGACATTTTCACGAACTTGATATCAGAGACATGTCTCTGTAAACTGAGTTGCCGAACATTGTCCCATCTCCTCCTATGACATCCACAAGAGGCAATGGGGTCTAGATGAGAATGTCATCGATTGCTAGACATAAGTAATGCATGACTCACTATCAACTGGCAGATTTATGTTGGTGACCGCAGATGACATGTTGTTGTTTGTTGACTCAACTGTCGAAAAAGTATAAGTCAAGTAGTACATCTGGCAGGACTAATGCATCACTCACTGGGGACTGTACCAGCGTCAGACTGGGGTGTTGACATCTTCGCTCCACCATCATCTTCAACCCTCACCTCAACTGCCTTCCCAACCTTGGTGAACTTTTCTGCTTTCTGAATGTGCCCCACATGCGCTGTGTTGTTGCTTGGGCCAGAAGTACTACATGAGTTGAGATCCTCGTTGTCTTTCTGGATAGCGTGAGACAACCGGACAGACTCGGCTGATGACTCATGAATAACAGTCTTGAGAGCAGCTGGTAGGTGTACTTACGATATACAGTGTTCACAAACTTGGTGAAAGGGCCCATAACCGAGGTGCCAAAGTCGGCATAGAACTTCATGAAGTCCTTGTGTCCTGGGGCCTCCCCGACATGATAGCTATTAAGCTGGGTAAGTCTTTGTTGAATTTTGAAACTGGTTCGTCACTGACCTACAGACACGAATGTCTCCCCCTGGCAAGTCAGGGTCTGGCCCACCCATCAAGCAGGAAAAACTCCAGCCAGTGGTCGACTGCAGCCATTCAAGGAAGCGTCCCATGAAGGCTGGCAAGTCATCGAGGTTGCTAATGTGGACGTGTCATTGAGCATAATTACATGGAATGGTGAGGAGATTTACGTACTTTATTATCTCCTCAGGACATGGCAACTCATCTGGCTTGTCCATCTTCGCCAGTTTCTCCAGTTTCAGTTCAGCCAACTGAGCATGGACCCATTCGACTGTTTGCCAAAGCTCCCGCATCACACGTTTGACGATCATCAACCATTCTGAAGGATTGGCGCCAACTGGAGTTTGATCCTTAACAATGGGTGCGACTTTCTCTTCATAATACAGCTCTAAGTAGATTTCAGTCAACTGGGGTAAGCGCGCCCGGCTGCCGTGAATGATCTTATCCATTTGTTTTGTCTTCTTCTTCTCAGCCTTGCAGGCCTTTTTCTGTGTGTGCCAACAGTAATAAGAATTCAGTTGCTGACACAAAAGAGAATGAACGTAAGTAATGTTAATTAAACACGAGATGAATATTTGCACCTTCTGCCTGACCAAAATTGCGGCTTTGACAACCTTCTCTTATTCCACACTCAATGCATCAGAGATGGGTATGTTAGGAAAGACTGCTAAGCGCTCGGGATAAGATCGCTCCCACTCCTCATAAAGAGTCTCCCAGAACGGGCCACATGTCTGATCGGCCATACGTTCCCGATATTTCTCCATGTGTAAGTTCAGGAACACACTCTGTTCGGGTGTGACCCATGTTTTGCCCATCATCTGTGATATTTGATCAGTAAAGATATAAATTGTCCATACATAACCACTTGCTTTTCTGCGTCAATTGTATGTTGTATTCCATGAAGCCTTTCCCTTCAGCATCCTGCCCCAAAACCTTAATTCTCAAACTGTACAGCCTATTTGCTCCACAGGTAGCGAATTTTCAGCCACTCGAAGTCTTCTTTTGGGCCATACAAATCATCACAAATGGACTAGTACTAAAGGCGCAAACTCTGGATTTAGACACTTAAACTCTAACTCCCATCTGCATCCGTACATATCTACCCTTGATCTGTCTAAGTCTATCTATCTCCATGGCCAACTCTAACATCAATGTGTTGGCAGCTGGCAACCAAATCCCGGTCTCCACCACCTTGGCTCAAATACTTCAAGCATTGACCCTTGGTGCATGTGAGTTCTCACGTTCTCCTTCCATACTTAACCTTACTGAAAATTCCCAACAGCAGTCACCCTTACTTTCCCCCCTGCCTCTGACAGTTCGGTTGTTGCCAATGCGGGTTCTCCTGTTACTGGTTTGTCCCTCATTTATCCGATGATTGTCAACTAATGTTCTCCACTGTTTAGTGTCTAACACCAGTGGAACAACGGCTGGCACTGGTGCTGCTACTTTGAGCGCAGGTACGTCTTCTCCCTCTGTTGATTAATGTTGAATGACCCTAAAACAGTTTTCACAGCCAGCAGTGCTCCTCCGCAAGTGCTAGTGCCACAGCCCTGTTCCCAGTGTTGTTACTCCTGCTGCTGCCCCCATTCCCAGTGCCGCAGCTCCTGTTCCTAACGCTGCCGCCATTCCTGCTGCACATGTTCCCAGTGCCGGTCCTGTCCCTAATGCTGCTGCTCCTGTTCCCAGCATTGGTCACGTTCCCAATGCTGCAGCTCCCATTCCCAACACCGGTCCCATCCTCAACGCTGCTACTCCCATTCCCAATGTTGGTCCCGTCCCCAGCATTGCTGCTCCCATCACCAACACTGCTGCTCCCATCCCCAACGCGGCTGCTCCTGTCCCCAACGTGGCTGCTCCCGTCCCCAATGCTGCTGCTCCCGTCCCCAGCGCTGCTCCTGTCCCAAACACTGGCCCTGTTCTCAATGCTGCCGCTCCCATCCCCAATGCCGCAGCTCCTGCCCAGCAACCTCCCGTCCCCATGCATCCTGGGGCTCTTGCTGTTGGTGCCCAGGGGGGTGCAATCCTTGACATCACTGGTTCTCAGTACTATGTTGTGACCGTTGGCTTGCAGATTGGTGTCTTCCTAGGCTGGTGTGTATCTCCAAGCCTCGCCCCAGTATACCATTTATTAATTGACTATTACATTCTATGCAGGAGCGGTGCTAGTCTCCAGGTCAACGGCGTCACTGGCTGCACCTTCTTGATGATTGAGAAGGGGTATGGAGCCCGTAACCGCGCCATGCGCCAGTTCAATGAGGCTTTTGCGAACAGTCACTGCTGCATTGTAGTTTAGATCTGTTGTTGTTACTTTGTATCCTCTCTCATAGCTTTGTAGTTGTCCCATGTATCATACGACCCTCCCCCACTATACCTCTGTTCCCCCATACCTACCTACCTACCTATGCTATGTTATGTGCGTGAATGTCATGTTTGTGTATTTGTTTGCTCAAGTGATTTTTTCGTAAGAAGCTTAGTCTACTATTCAATTTGCTGGAATACAAAGCCCCTGCGTGCATGTAAAGACTCTAATCCCCCGGGCTCACCCTCGATCACATTGATCACCATGTCCTGTAGTGCCTGAACAAAGTCAGAGGCACGCTTGCGCACCACTTCTGCCTCATCCCATCCCTTTCCCATCCCTGATATCTGTAAGATCTCATCTCGATAACGGTAGATAGATCATTCTAAGTTGGCTGCAGTGGTGATGGCGTCATCGAGTGGTTCCATGTTATAATCTTCAAGATACTGCTTATATACGGCTTGAATGAATTGGTGAGGATTGATCTTATCAAGCTTCATTGCAACACGTTCAACACGAGAGGACCAATAGACTGTCTTGGAAACAGGCTGGGAACGGCCAATAGGTGCCGGTCCAGGTTGTTATTCAACTTCATTTGTTTCTGATTATGATATTACCCATCTACGCTAGGTGTTAGCATATGTTCATGCTGTTAGGGTAGCCCTTATACCCAGATGATTGGTTTGCATTTGTTTCGGAAGAGCAGGCAGCAACAGATTTATTCCTACGGTGACGGTCAGGTCAGATACTGCCATTTGTAGTGCGCTAGAACAAGAAGCTTACTTATTATACCATCATGTACTCTTAATACACTTTGATAGCTGAAGTTCTTCAGGTGTGTGATATTTCCGGGGGCGTCCCATGAAATGGTTGAAGGCAAGGGTGGTTAGCATCATGAAACTCTGAAGTAATTGAGGCATTCTTGTGCACCCTCTTACTTTTACTCAGATTACCTCCAAATTTCTTCCTGAGTATCTTGGAATGGACCAATGATTTTTCTCATAATTACTGTGACTTTAGTTTGTCTGTAGGGTCTTCTGTGGGAGGAGAATGATTTTCTTAAAACATTACTCGAATGTTGCCGGACTCCCGGTCATGATGGCCATTGAGAAGCCTGTACTCCTACCAAAATTGGACAAGCAGAGGACTTCACCATGTGAGTGACTGTACAGTTGAGAATTTCAGCCACCCATTGTGATCTCCTGGCTCTCATACTGCATTCACATCTATTTGCAGCGCGCCACACAACGAAACAAACTTTTGATCAGTACTTACGACAATTAACCTTTTCATAGAGGATGCCTAAAGTGTCGAAGATCAGTACACCTGAATCACGTACAGCGCTCGCACAAAAACAATTTCTGGTGGAAATAGCACCATACTTCAACGAGACCAAAGGGCAGCCAGACCATGCCGACTTCCTGGACCGCGCATATGAGATCTGGTGGGACCGATGGCCACTGGTAGTCACTGACTGTTCTGACAAAGACGAACTTGAATTCATACATGGGGTCAGGAACAAGGTATCGTTCACCACTTCTTACTCAGCTTGAACCACTTGCGAGCAAAAGAGACAGGAGCTACACACAAAAATCTTGTGGAAGGCAGCATGCCATACAAACTTGATCACACAGGGTCCATGGCGAGAATACATGACTGTCGAGGCAGACTGAAAGTGCCATGTGAGTCCTTTTTATGGTCTTTAAAAAAAATTAAAATACTTATGACACATAGCAAGAACATTTGGGCTTCCTCACAATTCAGACATGCCCAAAGCCAAGGCCAGCGTGGAGGCAGAAGCCCAAGGGGTGTGCTGCCAACAGTAACAGCGCAAACCTTGCCAGCAGCAGCACAAGTACCAGTCACCCTGCAACCAGCAGCACAACCACCACCGAAAAAAAAAATTGGAGCCCATCACAACGAGGGCAGTGGCACTACTCAGATGCTCAGATCTGTCAACACCAATAATGAAAACGATCTCAAGCAGGGGGAACGGTATGTTGTCATGTGCTACATTTCTCCATTGCCTGATATGGTTCTCTGTGCTAGAAGTGCCGCCTGGACGGAGGATTGCATTCAGAAGGAACTGCAGACTCCACTCCAGCACAATTATCTAATTATGGACTGAACGTTGATGATGCTTAGCGGGGTCTAAGCAGCCGTGATACAGGTAGCTATCACAGAAAGCGAAGACGAGCAAACGGAAGGTGCCACGGACATGGGGTTTGCTATGAGAATTAGTGAAGGAGGATTAGAGGTTGGTTATAGAGGGTTCAGGCTCAGGGAAGACCAGATTACTTCCGTCAAAAGCGAAGGGTTCGGATAGGAATAGGTCCGCTGCGCTAACAGGAAGCTTTGTATTGTTCCTGCAACAGACGAGGAAGTTGAACTGTTCTGTAAGCGCGAATAAGTGAGAACGGTCTCCAATGGAAAACTTAATATAAGTTTTGAGTACTTCAACCAATGATTGGTGAAAGCGGAACCACGAATAGTAGAATTCGGTGGTGACAATATTCGTTTAACTTGATAGTTCCGGGAGTAAGTGGAGACGCGTTAGAGAGTTCAGCGACGTGGAAGAACATAGACGTCGATGAAGTTGCCAGGGAGTTTCTTAGCTGTTTTCTGGGGGAAAGATTCGATGTATTCCTGGTTTGTATCATACAGCTTTTAAGTAAGATGCTAACTACCGATAGGTAATGTGTTAGCGGACGATAGATTGAGTATTTACAATATTTTTAAGGGGGCTATGTACAGTGTCCATGTGGAGTGGATACATAGTGGCGCTTCCAGGAGGTGTTTTAGATGTATCTAGGTCGTGTAGGGATATATATTTTGTAAGTGATTAGAAATGGATGATCATGTTGAGAGGAAAGATGAGAAAACTGAGTATAAGCGGAAATATGAAGGGGGCTTTCTGGTGGCGTTCACCATTTCAACGAAGATTGGAACCGGAAA
>JABCKT010000416.1:0-15296 GCA_018858115.1 Tephrocybe rancida | reverse complement strand
TGTCTCTGCGTCGCATTCATCAAGCCATATGCCGTGGCGGTTGGCTCTCAGCGCGCTTTTCTCTTTCTCTCTCCGCTACAGACATATTGATACCGCCCAGATGTATCGGAATGAGGACCAAGTGGGCGCCGCTGTCAAAGCAAGCGGGATCCCCAGAGAGTCGCTTTGGATCAGTGCGTTTGCTAGCTTCAAGTCCCAGATCACGCAAGCTGACCTTTGAAATAGCCTCCAAGGTCGCCGATAAGGGCAACATGACCACTGCCTCCTTGAATTCATCTTTAAAGAAACTCGATCTCGGTCAGCTCTTCCGTGCAGATCCTTGACCATGCATCTGCTCATGATAATTCTGAAGGTTATATCGATCTATACCTGATCCACAGCGGTCACGGAGGAAAGGGCGTGCGCTTACAAACCTATCAAACTTTGCTAGAGTACGCTGGCCCAGACAAGCCTCTCAGGAGCATCGGCGTGTCTAACTAGTTCGTGTTCGTTACGTTGAGTACTCCATTCTGTTCATTGACCCCTCGATAACAGCGGAGTCAAGCACCTCGAGGAAATCCGCGAGGCCGGTCTTCCCACCCCCACAGTCAATCAAATTGAAGTACGCACCCCATCCTCCCAGTTTTGTGTGCGGTCAGCCTGAAAAAAGCCATAAACGCAGCTGCACCCCTTCTGCCAGCAGAAGCCGATCGTCGAGTACTGCAAGAAGCACGGAATCGCCGTTCAAGCGTACTGCCCCCTCGTCCGGGGTGACTTCAGCGACCCTGTCATCCAGCAGGTAGCCAAAGAGGTACGCCATGACGTCGTATGACGCCAGCCCGAGTTCTCAACCTCGATTCTTGCCAGGTAAACAAGAGCCCGGCTCAGGTGCTCTCCCGATGGTCCATCCAGCGAGGGTACGTTTTCCTCTACCATATTTACCACGCTAGGTTAACTGTTCTTCGATGATCAGCTTCGTACCACTCCCCAAGTCATCAGACCCAGCCCGTGTGGTCTCAAATGCCGATATATACGACTTCCAGCTCTCGGATGCCCAAATGGCGAAACTCGATGCCTTGGACCGAGGCAGCGGTGGATCAGTCAGCTGGAATCCTGTCGACGTCGCATAGATCAGATCGTCAATTATCGTGACGTGTAATTCATTGAAGATCTGGCAGACAGCTGTGAATGCATATCCTTAGATTTACCTTCCTTGCGCTCCTGCGATGTCCGACTGACCCGTATCGGCCTCTGACGAGGATGCCGCCGGGTACCTGTGTCGCGTGCAGCAGAGCACGTCCGAGCTCGGCCATGCATCGGGGCCGTCTCGCGGCTTGATCAGCTCCAACTCTCCTCCACGTCTGATGTGAGATGCACACGGCAGCCCTTCCACGCAAGCATTGTTCGCCGTTGATATCATGACACGCTGCTCCAGGTGCCGTCCAGGGGCCACGCGCCGCAACTCCACGGCATTCATACTGTGTGGAATGTGGAATCCTTTTGAATTGTGGTGGCGGAATCCAGAATGAATGTCGTGCTTATTCGTGTCGCAGAGAAGGACGATAATACGCGTGACAAATGCGTGGAGCCTCTCCGGCATTGATCTATTGGGGTGGCCACCATTCTCCTTAGTCTCTGTTTCGTTAGAAACACTAGTTTTGTTACGTTGATGTCGCAAGGCTCCACGAACGCTACAGCACCCTAGGTAGCCTATAGCATCCACGATGTATTGTGCCAGTGGGGACTTTCGTGAGTTCAGACCCACACTCATGCCGTCACTGTTTTATTCTCGCTATCCGCACCTTCGCCTTCGAAGAGAAAGCTCTTGAACTTCTCGCCCGTACCAATGGGAATTTTACAATTCATTGATCTCTACGCGTTGGGGAAGAACCGTGAAGGATGGCAGGCAATCTAGGATGCATTTATAGCCAATTCTTGGGGCAGTCTGCTGCCCAGCAAAGCATCCTGTCACTGAAAACACCCATACCCGATACTAATCTCGTTCAACTGCCATACAGTAGTACGATAATGTACATGACAATCTACATATACCATAGCGATCTCCGACACCAGGAACATTAACGACAATAAAATGACGTCGCCTTGAATCGAGTTTCCTCGATGATGACGATAGATCTACCCCAGAGTGAAACGAAGGTCAAAAGCCCAATGTAAAGTAAGTGGTCGTTCTGAAGAGTCCAAGTAATAGTAAAATTTCGCGTGAGTGAGCAAGTAAATAGTATCGTAAAGGGGTATGTAATATAACAAAATCACGCCAGAAGGGTATAAAATAAGGGGATTCCGCCTCTTTTGCCAAGTCTGACGTCAGTGTCAGTCAGGACATTTCTCCACCATAAGCGAGATCATGATGCGCTCACCAATTTGTGGGGTTCTAAGATGTGAAGCGCCTTGCTGCAGGAGGGCGGCGCCAATCAGCCTCCCACTCTCTCAGTGCGTTGACGAACCCAGAGTTGGGCTTGACACAGGCGCGTTTCCTCTTGAGCAGCGCAAAGGCATTGTCATACGACATTCCATGATTACGAATGAGATACGCGATGACGATGGCCGGGCTTCGCGAGATGCCCTGAGCGTGAAAGATAGATCACACGAAATAATCAGAAAATGATGAGCAGGAGCGGAGTCCGACGCGAAACTGACCTGTTGGCAATGGACAAGGACGTTCCTCCCACTCCGGAGGGCGCGGTCGATATAGTTGCACGCGGCCTCGAGATAGGGTTTCAGATCGACGGTGTTCTGGTCGAGAATTTGGATGCGGTGGCAGCTGAAGCCGTCCTTTTCAGAGAGAGGTATCCATGGTGCGTCGAGGACTTGAACGAGGTGCGAGATGCCATGCTCAAGGAGAAGGTCTTTGTCCTGTACTGCAGACAGGGATCCGACGTAGAGGTAGCCCGTTTGTGGTCCCTGCGGCGGCAAGATCTGATGCATGGGAGTACACATCGCCTGCATGACCTCAGGAGGCATATTGTCGAAACGTATCATGACTGGTAGTGCAGAGGAAGAAGAGAAACTCCACTATGATCGAAAGTTTTGTCGGCCAACTTCCATTGTTGTGGGTTTAAGTAGGAAAGACTTATATAGGGGAGATGTTAAATTAAACCACGATGCGGAATCGGCGCATCTGCTTACTGAGGAGATCTGCAATATCCTAAAACTCCAACACGAGGTCCTCTCACCCGTCCTCTCACCCGTCGACTCTTCACATTCTCAAAGAGGAGAGATTGGTCCAAGCAAGTGTAATGATGAGATAGTCGGGGTCAGGTACAGACAGGGGTGCAAACAGGGCTGGACAGAAAACCGGGAGTCTAGACCCTAGGGGATCATAATTTCAACCACCACTGTCCACCGCCATCAAATTGTCAGGCAGACCACTCCGTTCCGTAAAATTCTCCGTGAGTCGATCTTGAAATACTCCGAGTGTCAATCTCAAAAATGTCTCTTGTATTGATTCATCGTTCAGTGGGCAAACTGACAAGTTGTATTCGAACCTGATGATAGGGGAAGATATCAAACGTCATAGCCAACATACGGATCTATCGACTGCTCCGGCACAAGTAGAAAACTCCACGACCGCGAGATGGCCATGGAACCATGCTGATATAAAATTCAAGGAAATGGTTTTCCAGGTATTCTTATGCCTTTGTTTTCTGACAGTTTGACATTAGACAAGCTAACGTCTCTTCTAAAGCCCTCCAGCCCTTGTTCTCTCTCTTCCGACCTTCTTTTCGTTAACGGTCGATGTCGATGTCCAACATTTCCGATCCCAACGAAATCCGGCGTTCCTCGCTCAAAGCCCTTATAACTTTTGTATCACCTTTGGAACTACGTGTCTTCCCCTGATTCTTATTTGATTCAATTCCTCCCTTCCTGTGAACGTACCTCGACAAAGGACGTTTTACGGAGTGGAAATTACAAGACAAGAACATTTCATCACGTCATCGGCTTGTAATTCGTCGTTCCGCCTTCAATCCACCGTCATGGCGAGTCCTTCATGTCACAATTCCATCGCAAGATGGACATATATCTCAGGAACAAATTACACCAGGCACTCTCACCACCTCGGCTCCCCACGATCCACTGTCTTCTCCTGCCGTCAGCTCGCTCTCGGGACCTGTGGACACAGCAGGTTATTACACGCCTGTGACGTTCATTAACGGCCTGTCTGATGAACACAAAGAAATATGGCTTCCGATGTACCTGTATCAGGACGTCTTATGATCGCCGAGGTCTTCGCTGTTTGTGTAGTCTGTATACTCGAGGAGGACAACACGCCGGGGGAGCCTGGTGGGAGTCTTCGGGAGCGGTTTTGCTTCTGACCCCAAATTTTCTTCAGGAAAAGCGACGATCCTACACACTTGAGGCACAAGGGCAATTATCTAGTCTGTTCTCTTGCTATCTCGTATTTTTTCACCCCAAACCCGGGGTTTCGGCGTCAAATCGATGAGAGTCGCCCTCAATTCGTTTATTGCGGATGGTACATAACGCACGGCGCATGACTCAGGGTGGCCTGTCGTTTTCCTGACTTGATCATGCAGGTACAGGCAGGTTAATGCTAAGCCTCAGCTCATCCATCGAGCAGGACGGAGCAAACGCTAACCCTCAATTCTGTAATGGTGATTCGACTTAAGGGGGGGTTTAAAGTGCACCTAATTGGCTGAGGCGCTTCGTGGCCGGTGTCATGCGGATTCTGCTTTTGTGGTTATTGATACGGCAGTGACCTGTTCAGACCCCATTGGAAGTGGGATTATTGAGCTTTTTATTCTCGTGGGCGCTCTCTTGGCTTCTTCATCACGTCACCATTTTACTTCGAGCTCGATGCTGCAAAACCTTCCTTCTCTCATGCGAAGCTTAAATAATGGGTAACCTCTATCTCCTTTGGGCTCGTGTGGGCACGCACACGACAACCTCGTGGCTCCGTCCTTCCCAATTTCTGTATGTGAAATGTTTGTAAAAAACCATCAGAATCTGAGGGCGCGAACTGATATCGAGTGATACGGTATGCCGATTCTTCAGGCACGACTTATGCAGCCATAATTGCTTAAGACAGAACAATGCAGGATGGAAGGCTATCCATGTGGTTATCACAGTACCAATTAAGTGATCAGCGATATCGGAAGTTCAGAGTCAGATGGGCAGGAAGCAGTAATGTACGTTGGAAGAGTGAGGACACATGTGTTGTGTCGAGTCCTAATCACCGACTCTCAAGGCGCTCGTCTAGATGATCAAGTCTATTTGATATTTGATAGGCTCGTCTGAACCTTTCTGACCGTGTCATTCGAGGGTTTGAATATCGAAATCTAAGGTGCGTTACGATTGACGTTTGCCACAGGCAAATAACAAACACCCCGAACTCTATACCAGCTGTACTGTAACATGCGCCTCTCACGTACTCCGAGGTTGAAATGGTCGAAGGCAATTATTAGATTTTGAAATTGGCCGGACGATTTAACGCGCCACTGACCCCATTTGTCACTTCTTGAGCGGAGGTCACATCTCGACGGAGCTTCTTTTTTTCATTCTTTCGAGTCCCGGCCGGTTACTATACATACGCTCGGAGTCGTGCCCCGTTGCTTGCGGCATCGGACTTCGGAGTGGTGCCTCAAATTGTCGCCACGGGTCAAAATATATTCGAATTCGTGGAATCTATCTATCTTTTCTTATCATCGCTACATACTTATTGTAACACAAATGTAGAAAACCAAAGAAAACCGGTAAACGCTAACCTAAGACGGATAACCAAATACGAGAATCTTTAAGTCAATGCCTCTCCTATCTGCAACCTCAGCGACTTTCCGTTCCAAACTCCTATCCTCCGACCAATAAACCCACAAGCCGAGAGAGGTCCAGCAACACGTCTCTAACGCTTGGAGGGTATCATTCTGGAGCATAAACCCACCACGTATGACGAGCCGCGACTTTCTTCCGTTCTGGGGAGGACTTTTTCGGGCAATTGCCGAAGCGGATACGATGTCACCGTGCAAGGAAGCTTCCGCCAGCATTGTCATTTGTGGTAAGACGGCATCAAAAGCCGGTGTTTCCGTGCCATAACGAGTGATTGGGCATCGATCGATGGTGAGTATCACTAGAGTGGCGGAGATCGCACTCAGAAAATGAGATAGGTCATTGTTGGACAAACCCTCGACGGATGTGAGGCAGACTTCCGTCAAGCAGGCTTTAGTAGGAGCCAGCGTGAACCAACGAAGCTGAGCTCCATTGAGATGTCCGCAATTCAGTTCTAAGCGCTGGAGTTCGAATCGTGGTTGTATTGACTGCAAGTTATTATATATCAGTACTTTTCCACAGAATTTGATTTTAGGCGCACCGAGAGGAGACTTCCAAAAATCGAGGTGGTAAGGGATCAGGGTGCAAGGGAAAAGGAGGCCGGAGGACTTACCATTCACCATCATCCCTCCAGCGCATAATCGTCAACTGACGAAGCTTTGCCCAATTGGCAACCAAGCTATATATATCCTTCATTGTAAAAACCGGAAGTACTTTTCGTCCGTCGGAAGGCAGGTAACTGGAGACGGAGGCAGTCTCTACTTCCGTCAACTTTGCAAGGGTGGCTATGACGTCTGCCCTCAGCGCTATTTGGAGATGCATTGTGACTTTTCTCAACGATAAAGTTAGTGGTAAGATGGTTGCGAGGACCTCCATGATGCGCCTTTCTTCCTCAAGCAACACGTCCTCGTCTAGCAAGGTACCATTGGGCTGCTGGTCATATCTCCAAACATTTCTGAAGCTGCAAAGCGAAATGGTACGCAAGAGGCATGCTCGTTCAGGCCGGAGGGCTAGCGAACGAGCCAACACGTGAACGTTAACTCTCCAGCTGTCGCCGATCCATCCAAAATAATTGTCAAATACATGTGACCAGGCTTTGCAGACTAATCCATACGCGAGGACGCTGGTCCGCCAATCGCAAAGATCACCAGCAAGTGCTTCTTGGAATATTTGGTCCAGAATAGGTCGAGGCAAGGAAGGGCTTCGGGTTCCGTCTCGAGTAACGGGAAGGATCCGCACACACAGTGAAGAAAGGGAGTAGTTGTGACCTTCGTTGTCGCGAAAGACTGACACGTCGCAATTACTGGAAAACAGTTGGCAGACAGAGTGAATATCACTATTGCAGGGATATGTGCTGTCGTACACAACTCTTCGTGAGGTTTTCGTGCTAGCCCAAGCTTGGCCAGAAATCAGTTCAAGGCGATTGTCGAAGTGTAGGTAGAAGGTCACGGTACACAGTGGCCTTGCGTTTTCATTGATCTGAGACTCGCATAGCGCAAGGTGAAGCTGCTGGAGACGTCGTTTGCATTGTAACGTATCGCGCTTACTACACAGCGTGACTTCGCTCATCTAAGTATCGGACATTTTTTCGTCAAGAGGGGTGCATCAAAACAAAAGCCTGACTGACCGCTGTGTTGCGTGATGAATTTTCAAGTATCAGGATTCTTATGCCTGAGAAGTCCGCATATGTGCCGTTGTCCAAAACGACAGAAATCATGAAATGACCGCGAGGACCCCGGAATCGATATCGCGACGTAACGGGATAGTGTGCGCTGATAAGCCAATTTGAATGTTGGACATTAGAGAGGCTGAATGCGCCACGCTCATAGTCCATTCTAATGGCCCGGTGATGTACAATGCTTGAGCAGTTCGCGACTTGCCTCGCGATAAGTACTGGCTGAGACAGGAAGAGAGATGTCAACTGACGATTGAGATCTATCAGATTGCGGAGCGTGGATCTTTTGATCCAAGTGATATCAAGGCGGCTTGGTCACTGGAACCTTATTCTGTGGTGTGGTTGGCACTTGAGTACTTGAGTCTTTGTTCCCCATAGTCTCATGCCCTCCCTCTCACGTTGCTTCCAAATCTGGTCCCTCTCACGGAATTGGGAAGGAACGTGAGAGGATGGGCATGGGGTTGTGTTTCCACCCCAAAGACAACTTCCCCATTTTTGGTTTCATTTCCCGCCACCACCTTCCATTTTCCATGTGCTCGATCTTCCATGAGCTGGTTCTCGATGAGCGACTGACGTTATACCACCGATGCTTCCTATTTTGTCCCAGCGTTGCAGCCACAATCTTCCTCTTCCACCTTGCTTCCATGCAACTTCCACCGTGAATCACGCCGCTCCTGTCAATTTCAATAGACTCGCTCTCTCGGACCCTATAGTATCAAATTTTATACTTATCATCCTACTCTATCTGCGTTTTACTCGCTGGCGACCCGACTTCCCTTAGGATGATAGTAACCACTTTGTATCTTTGCCCTTTTCATAGCTATTGCAGGCAATAAGACAAGATTTCAACAATGCCGAGGACGATGACTCTCATTTTCGTAATCTCATTTACTTTCTGCCGCAACGATTGATTTTGCATCGAAGTTGGTAAAACTTCCAGGAATCTGGAATTTCAGGAGCATGTCTCCAACGTCTGAAGAATATCATTCTGGAGGGTATAGCCACGTATTCTGACTCGTGTATGTGTTTTGTTCTGCCGGGTAGAGACGGGGGTACTTTTTCAGGCAATTGTCGAAGCAGAGACGATGTTACCGTACAAGGACACTGTCTTCTAACATTGCCATCTGTGGGAGGACGGCATCAAAAGAGATCAAAAGCTGGTGTTTCTGTCGCGCTAGACCGAACGATAAGGCATTCCGTGATGGAAAGTTTCACTAGTGTAGCGGAAATCGCACTCAGAAAGTGAAACAGGCCGCTGATTTGTGACGTCGAATGAAGACTTCGGGAAACGGCAAACCTAGTAAGTACTAAAGCGGGAGTTCAAGTATATCAATACTAAAAACGATGCCCCTCCTGTGCGCAATCTCAGTCGCTCTTTGCTGCAACCACTTATCCTCCATCGACGTCGACAAAACCTGCAGGAAGACAGAATTCCAGGAACACGCCTCTAACGCCTGAAGAATATCGTTCTGGAGCGGATATCCACAAATACTGAGGCGTGTACTAGATGTTTCGTTCTGGCGGGCGCAGATGGGATTACTTCCTCGAGCAATTGCCGCAGCAGACACAATGTCCCTATACAGGGTAGCTTCTTCCAACATTGTCATCTGTGGGAGGACGGCATCAAAAGCTGGCGTTTCCGTCGCGCTATACCGGGTGATAGGGCATTCCGTGATGGAGAGCTTCACTATTGTAGCGGAAATCGCGCTCAAAAAGTGAACCAGGCTGCTGTTCGACAGCCCCTTGATAGATTTTAGATTGACATCCTTCAAACAGGCCTTTGGCGCGAGCGTGAACCAACGCAGTTGAGCTCCATTGAGATGTCCACATTTCAGCTCCAGACGCTGGAGCTCAAAGTGCGGATGTTTCGGCTGCAAGTTAGATTAGTGCCTTCTTGAAACACATATTTTGAATGTACCGAGCGAAGTGCTCTGAAATATATGTAAGGCATAAGGGTGCAAGGCGCAAGGAGGCTGGTCGGAGGGCTTACATTTCACCATCGTCACTCCAACGTTCGATAATTAACTGGCGAAGTTTTGTCCAGTCCGCAATCAAATGTTGTATGTCACTCATCGTAAAAGCTGAAATTGGATTGTTGTTATTGATCATCTCGTAACTGGAGACAGAGGCCGTCTCTACTTCCGTCAGCCTTGCAAGAGTTTCTATGATGTCCGTCCTCAGGGGCGCTCGGAGACTCGGCAGATAAAGATTCTGAACCAAGGGTGTTAATCGCAGGACGGTTACGAGTGCATCCATAACCCTTTCATCCGTATGGGAAATATCATCATCCTCGTCACCCCATAAATCATCACGTTGTTTGTGATATTTCCAAAAATCCTTGAAATTGGCAAGAGAAATGGTGCGTATGAGGCGTCCTCGCTCAGGTTTGAGCGTCAGCGAGCGAGCCAACGCATGGATGTTAATGACCTCCGAATTGTCACTGAGCCATCCAATAAAGATGTCAAATATGTGGGACCAGGCTTTGCAGACCATTCCATACGCAAACATACTCCTCCGCCATTTACGATCATCTTTAAGTGCCTCCTGGAATATTTGGCGCAGAACAGTTCGAGGTAGGACGGGGCTCTCCCGGATTCTGTTTTGGGTTGGGGTAACGGGAAGGATCCGGACGCACAGTGAAGATTCGAAACCTTTTGGCATTTGGAAGGAGTAATCTTTATTGGACCGGAAGGGCGTCACGCGGTAGTCGCTGGAAAACAGTAGCCAGACAGAGTGGCTGTCGGCATTGCAAGGGCGTGTGCCGTCGTACACGACTCTTCGTGAGCCGTTCGCCCTGGCTTCGCCAGAAACCAATTCAAGCCAAGCCGCCCGGAAAGACATGACATCACGACGCAGGTAGAAGGCTAGTGTACACAGAGGCTTCGCGAGTTTTGCAGATGCCAATGGTTGTGATTTGTCTAGCACAGCCTGATGGAGACGCCGTTTGCGTTCGAGTGTCTTCCGTTGTGTTGTCTCCCGCTCGCGAGTGATATGATCTTCCAGCTCAACTTCACTCAACTGGTGAAAGATTTTCGTCAGCAGGAAGCCATATGGATCAACGCAAAAAATTGACTGACCCCTACATTGAGTGACGGTTCTTCGAGTATCAGGACCCGTATGCCTGAGAAGTCCGCATATGTGCCGTTGTCCAAGACGATGGAAATCATGAAACGAGATCCCCACCACGACACTGTTTTGGGGTAGTGCAAGCTAAGCCAATTTGAACGCTGGGCATTAGAGAGGCTGAGTGCGGCTCGCTCCCAGTCCATTCTCCACCTGGGGTCTGCGAGATAGTTGTGAAAAAGCTGTGAAGCTTGTTAGCAGGACGAGTCAAGTTCGATTATCCGAGATCAACATTTTAATCATATTCATCATATTCATCATGACTGTACTCTACTGTGGCCAGCGTCAGTGAGGGCTGACTTCAAGCTCATCCAAGGCGATGTTCCCGGGAATGTCGCGCACAGTACTAAGAAATGAATTGTGACAGAAATATCTAAGATTAAGGAAGACGCCTCTCATTTGTCAAGTGGAAACAATGAACATGGCAGTTTTATTGACATGGCAACCGAGAGGGTGAGCACGCAAAGATTAGCGTTGTCCCGTACGTGTATGGCAGGGGGTCGTGTAGGAGAATAAGTATAGAATCCCTGTCCAGGTCGGTGCAAACGAAATTCAGAGCCTAGTGCATGTCACATGAGCTTGGTTGTATATGTACGGTAGGTAGGGGTGGGCGTCATAGCGGGGAAAGGAGAATATGGACGAGAAGGATGGGGTTGTAAATGTAATGTGGCCCACCATTTGGATATAATTTCAGGTACTCGTTGGGATCGAGGAAACAAGAGCGGATCAAAGAGCGTGGGGTGAGTATAGCGCACTGTAACTCAAGTTGGCGGAGATGATCGCAATGTAATGGGCGGTAATGGAGGAGCGCAAGAAGGGACGAGATGAACAAAGGGGACGACAACAATATGATAAGTAGGAAACGCCAGGAGGGGGATGAGAAGGCAGGTATATAAGAGATGTTCTGATCAGAGCGTCCACTTAGAAAGGGGATATAAAAAAAGTGCGTTCAAGAGATGAATGAAGTATGTCGGCCAAGATGATATGGAGGGAGCAACGGAGTCAGAATGACACAAGAAAGCAGGCGGGGATGAAGGATATCAAAGCAAACACGCAACAGGGGCAAAGTCAAAACACCCGGCTCTTAGTGCCCATCCTGAACTGTGTCACCCCCGTCACTTAAAGTCTCTACTTTGACTCCACGCTCCGACCGCACACTGCGGATATCCCTTCCCTCCTCCGCGAGCTCGCGGCCCAGGATCGACCCCCTGCCCTCCTCCGCATCTGGCCCATCGGGGCTCTCGCCCTCCTCCGCACGCCGCGCAGCAAAGTCCGGCTTACGGAGCATCTTGCGGAACGCATCCGCCATGATTGCGGCGTCCTCACCGCTAAATGGAGCCTCGTTTCCAGCACTGCCAGCGCGTGACATTGTCGACGCCCCATCATGCATGCTTGCACCATCGCGCGCAGCATCATGACCGGCGATGGAACCCGTGCCGCCAAGAGCGCCAGCTCCAAGAAGGGGGGACGATGGCCCACCGGCGTTCGCCATCATGGGTGAGGCAGAGCCCATGGAATTGCGGTTCGAGGATTCAAACTCCTGACGTCGTCTCATGCGCCGCATGATAAGGAAGACGAGTACGCATGTGGCTGCGATGGCAAGGAAACCCAACACTACAATGACCGCGATAGCCCAGTGTGGGAAATCTTTGCTTGAAGAGCCTGACTGAACTGAGGGGGAGGAGGAGGGTGATGTGGTGGATGTTACAGTAGAGAGGGCGGCGGAGGCGGATGCCGCGGATTCTGATGCTCTTGATGCAGAGGCAGCTGCAGCTGATGCTGATGACACCGACGCCGCCGATGCTGATGAGGAAGATATCGAGGCCACAACAAAGTCCGCTAGAGTCGTTTCTGTGACGTCATAAAGTTAGCATCTGCATAACGGATAAGGAATGATTAAAACAGTAATATAATATGTGGTGCTGGAAATGTAGATAGACCCAGGCGTGCAAGCCCCTGTCAAAGGAAATAGAACAGCAACGCCACACAAGAACAGGCGGAAAGCAAGCAATGATTATCGTTCGAACCCCCACACACACACCAGACTCGAGAATGTATCTGCAAGACTTCCTGTGTACCTTGACGGCAACGTAACATCGATGTAATGGTCCGCAAGCACGTCAAGAGCAGAGTAACAATTTCCGCTGATTGGCCAGGCCTCGAGCCGCCCAAATGCCACGGAGGCGTCGACGAGGGAACGAATGGCGATAAAACAAAAGATGGCGATAAAAAAAGACGACAATGCAAAAGGCAACAAGGGTTGCCAAATGGAAGCGATATGCAAAAGTTACTCACGGACGGCTGTAAACGTAGGTTGTGCAATCGCATTGGTGTCAAGGGTGGTTCCGCTGGGTATAAGCACCCAATAGTATGGGTAGCTGATGTTTTTGCCTTTGAAGTTTGTGGCCCTATCGCCCCACCACGAATCGTTGACCTGGGCATTGATACGCCCTGCCTGGTCTGAGGGATTTATAACTTCAGGATAGTGCAATATTTGTTGGCGAGAATCGCCGTGAAAGAGGAAGATATCGACGAGGTTTGCCTGTGTGATTTCCGGCCGACGCGAGTTCCCTGCGCCATGTGAATATATGAAGAACCGGAGAAAGCCAACAAGGATACTCACAGACAAATGAGACCCATTGATGCTGAGCAATGACTGTATCGGATGTAGGAAAGCACGATATGACCTGGTTCCCAGAGTTGATCTGACAGTCGGTTAAGGCCTTGTCTACAAAGCTTCTTTCAGTACTGCGCTCCCAAGTTACACCAGACTCTCCCACTCACCAACATCAGGCTGGTCGGCAACGACCTGTCTCCTCGCCGTTTTCGAAGTGCTGGCGAAAGCATCATCACGAATCCGTCTCCGTTTCAACGATCGTTTTCGCGGTGTTGAAACGGGCTCGACCGGCGGTGTTCTTGCTGGCCAAGGGCTATCAAGTGAACGTGAAGGCATAAGGAGATAAAGGAGTAAGAGTAAGAAGAAGAGAGTAAGATGGGGAGGTTGAGGTTGATCTAGAGGGCTGGTTGGCTAAGACTTAGGCGGTTGTGCGGCAGGTCTAGCTTGCATTATCCAGAGTTATGGTAGAATAGTTGTCGAGCCAACGGCAGGCCTTTGCTGGACGGTGAGGACAGCGACGGCGAGGGCGTGGTCGTCGAGGAAGACGATGAGCAGGAGAAGAAATGAGAGAGGCGTGGAAACGAAATTCTTGCTCTCAGGGACCCCGAACACTGCTTGCCCTGTTTCGATCGTGACTGTCAGTACTAAATTTGAACTTCACCGTGGCCTATACTAGCCTATACTCCTCTCTTTCTTTCACCTCAAAGTTTGACACTGGGACTTTTGTATGGCTCTAAGGCGGCTCTCAACCTGAAACCACTGGGCTACATTGATGAACGAGTAGAATAAACCAAAGTAAAACTTGTCTCGTTCTGTCTCATCAATCTCGGCCAGTAACCGTGTATTACCTACCAACCTTTTTCTGACTAAAGAAGCTGTTCACGAAGCTTATGGGTCATCTCCAACTCACCCGACATGAAATGTATTGGCGATTTTGAAAATTATTGGTCTTTGCCTGGTCTTGGCGAAAACAGCTACAAGTTGCCCACCTTAATGACTACTCTATCGGCTCCCTTAAGGCCTCCTCTAAGGGTTTTGTCCCCGAATCGGCTTCAAATAACCTAAGTTGGACAAGGCTGACATGCCAAAAAGCTTCTGGCTCGCAAAGAAAAAGGGTTGAAGCCAACTTTGCTCCCGGGTCGACCCCCCAAGCCTATTTTGGCCTGCAGGAGCGTCCGAAATATGCCTGAAATAATCAATTTTTGGATGAGGTTTTGGCCATTTTTGGCCCATCAAATAACCAAATTTTCGGACAATTTAACCCTTAGGGGAACTTCCCGGATCTCTCCCCTGCTTGGTTCGCCGGCGCCTCACAAACGCCACATTAGCACGTTGTTCAGGTCCAGCGGGTCACGGACAACGTTAATCAACAAAATGAGGTGTTCGGGGTCCATCACCGTGTACGTCCTTTGCCAGCCTGCGTGAAGGGCGTACATAATTGAATCAACCACAACTGACGTAGCCAATGATCGTAGTGTCAAAGTACGGGGCGCGACTCGAAACGTTGAAACCACCGCTCATTGTCGCCGCCATCTAAGCATATCATTGTGGAGCAAACATATCCATGTGGTGCACAAAAACAACTCGTGAGCACCAAGTCTCAGGTGGTGCTTTATTTCGGAACAACTAGTCACACCTACACGTTGTCCCGCCTCGTGGTTCCCATGCCGTACTTTGACACCTAGCCCAAAATATCTTGTCAGGCATCCGCGAAGTTAGGGCTTCTTTATGCTTGGTTTGGCCCATGCATGTGTTTTATCACTAGTACTCGCCAGCGGCATTGGTTTAGGCCCGACTTTGAATCGCACCATGACAGAGAAATCTCAAATTATTCGGCAAGAGTCACACGCCAAAAGAGCGTTTCCAAGCTGCGTCCAGCTGTTAAACCAAAGTTGGGGATGCGTTCGATTAATGATATCGCGAAAACAGACTCGACAAACTCGACCAACATGCCTAGACCTCTGGATTATTCTATTGAGAAACCCGGTTCTTGTTAATAACCCCCCATAAATGATGTAACCCTACCGCGATCAAAAGAGTTTGGAGGGTTTCTGTTCGGCGACCCGGCCGGTATTTCGGAATACATATAAGGCAATTTCAGTG
>JABCKT010000415.1:0-15367 GCA_018858115.1 Tephrocybe rancida | reverse complement strand
TGTGAGTGCATCCTTGGCCTCTGCAGATGCCTGATGTTCCCTGCTGACCCTCAGCCCAGGATGTGAGTGCATCCTTGGCCTCTGCAGATGCCTGATGTTCCTTGCTGACTCCCAGCCCAGTATGTGAGTCCATCCTTGGCCTCTGCAGATGCCTGATGTTTCCTGCTGACCCTCAGCCCAGTATGTGAGTGCATCCTTGGCCTCTGCAGATGATGCTCCCTGCTCACCTATAGCCCAGCATGTAAGTGCATCCTTGGTCTCTGCAGATGTGTGATTTATCTTTGCTGACCCTTAGTCCAGTATGTGAGTCTGTTCTTGGCCTCTGGAGATGCCTGATGTTCCCTGTTTGGCCTTTCCTGATTCATCAAATAATTGACACTTTTTAAGGTGAGGCATGCAGAAAGAATTACAGAATGGATGTATGAAAAAGGTGTTATATTGAATGTTAGTAGTGTACTTCACACTTTGCCTTTATTTGACCTCACTTTGTAGAATCAACGCTCCTTGAATGTCCTTGCTGGTTTGTATTTCCTTCTTTGTGCCTGAATCACCTAATCCCTCTGTCTTGTCATATCATGCAGCACTTCTCATTTGTTTAGAGCACTCCTTTTGGCAGATGACCACTTCAACATCTTTTATACAAGCTTTCCAGGCTTCCTTTGCAACATATCAGGAAACTTGTCTTCAAAACACTGTGGAGATTGCTATCAAGGAAATAGGGATGCCATCTGACACAGCTCTATACCGAGATGCTCTTGCAAACACCATTATTGGTCATTGTATTTGTAAGCATACACTCATTCAATAGCACATTACACCAATACTTAACTCCCATGTACAGGTACCAGCAAGAATCCTGAAGGACATGGAGGAGAGAAGGGGCAAAAATGAATGATACTTTAGAGGGGAGTGGAAGTATATGAGGAAGCCTGAAATCTGCATGCTTGAGGCATGCAAGTCATGTACCACATTAAACTATTGAGGTTGGAAAGTACTACTGGAGAGCACAGATTAGTCCATATCAAGGAATGTCATGACAGGGGAGGAACACACCTCTCTAGTGAGACTCTGATTCAACATTACAATTGTGATTACAGTGTAAGGCATAGCACAAGTTGACTCACAAGTTGACTTGGACTTTACTCATGAGTATTGCAACACCCAACTGTCATACTTAGACTGTGGGTCATATGCTTGTGAGTATCCTAATACTTGCAAGTACTGATTTCCCACAGGTCATGCAAGTGCTTAAAAGTATACTCATGAGTACTCATGAGTACTCAATAAAATATATACAAGTACATCATATATCAACAAATTTTCATCATTTTTGAACATTCTGGATTACTAGTACATACACGGGCAGGCATGCAAATGCAGCAGTAGAGCCCAAATGCTGACAACCAGCAGGGGAATAAACAGTGCAGGAAACTATGTTAGATATTAGATATACTATACGTTCATTACTTACCATAGTTTACAATCTCGTCTCATGCCTCGTGGACTTAGAGTTCCCGTATATACACTGCATTACATCACAACATGTCATGCTCAGTGGTTCATCTTACAGACTCACTGAGCTGACACTTGTTCTTTAGGTTATGGGCCCCGGACCCTTCTGAGCACCTCGTGGCACACCACTCCTCTAGGCAACATCTGCATGCTGTTTAACAGCGCGTAGATCTTTCATTTCTGTCCCCACATCTTCCCTGCACCTGCCAGCTGTCTTACAGCAGGCAGTGTTCTCGCGTGCCTATTTCATCCGTTTTCAGCCATGTCATCACACTCCCATCAATTCTTACTTCCTATGGCAACTTCTACCTCCGACGACTTCCCGCGCCTCACACATGGCAACTATCACTCATGGGTGCCACGCATGACTGCCGCACTCGAACGCTTGGGTGTCTGGCGCATGTGCACTGGCGACAAAACTGTTGGATCTAAGCCTGTTGACCAAAGCCTTCTCCTTTCCCCTGGCACTCCCAACGTGGAACGTGCTGCTGTTAAGCGCATGTACACTGATGATATTCGTGCATGGGAATCAGCACAACACTGTAATGACCAAGCTGTCAGTCTGATCAAATCTTACATCGATAACGGTCAACTGGAGAATCTTACAGGAAAAACTGCTAAGGATGTCTGGGATACTCTTAAGACACGCCACCAGAGTTCTTATACTGAACTGGCTGCATTCTACATTCAGGTTGGGATGCTTAAGAAGAAATATCAGCCTGGAGACGACATGCACAAGCATCTCACATTCTTCTCCCTGGAGAACAAAAGGCTTTCAGAAACCGACACTTTTAGCAATGAATTCCTTGCTCAACTCATGCTTATGTCCCTTCCCCGTGACTCTAACTGGGAGACACTCATTGTCATTCTCCTCCAGTCCACCTCCGAGACCATTAAACTCTCCACCACTTCCATCATATCTTATCTTATACAGGAACACAACTGTATCACCAGTAACACCACCACTGACTCCGCGCTTGCTGCCTGTACGGGTTCCTCCAAGAAATCTAAGGTCAAGTGTGGATACTGTGGTTATGAGGGCCACTCAGAGCCTGAATGCTGGAAGAAGAAGCAAGACAAGGCTAATGGTACCACTACCAACAAAAACCTTCAACAGACAAAATGTGCACAGAAGCAAGCCACCGCCACTAACGCAGCTCAAGTGCCAGCTCAGCCAGCTGCCACCACCTCTGAGCCCATCACTGCTTCCCTTGCCACCATCTTGAATCCAAACCTCACATCCAACAACAATTTGGTTCACATTTTTATTGCTGCCAATGTTGCTGTCTTTCTTTCTCAGGAGAACCAACATGAAACCCTCATCGACTTAGGTTGCTCCCAGCATCTTAGCCCCCATCACAAACTCTTCGTTGACAACACCTATCAGATGCTCAACAAGCCAATCCCTGTACACCTAGGCAACTCTTCAGTCATCCATGCCATTGGTAAAGGTTTGCTGAGTTACCTGATGGACACTCCTACTGGAGTCATCCCTGCCATTATACCCAACACTCTCCACATTCCAGTGCTCACCTGTTCCCTCCTCTCAATTTCGCGTTTCATGGACAACAGCAAGCACATAGTGGTCTTTGATGACAATAGCTGCCTTATCAAGGCCAAGTCTACAAATTGCTGTGTTGCCTCCACCGTTAAGACCAGTGGGAGCCTCTACAAGCTTCTCACTAATCCAATGCATAACAAGGAGTCAGTCTATGCTGCTTGCACCTCACCAATTGACATTAACATCCTCCATCGCCATCTAGGTCATCTTGGCTTTGACAACATCCAACATCTCATCAACAAGGGCATGGTACATGGAGTGAAATCTGTTGGAGGTCATGTAGAACTTTGTGAAGCTTGTATATATGGAAAACAACATAGACATCCCTTTCCCCTCTCTCAATCTGAACGTGCAAGACATAAGTTGGACCTTGTTCACTCAGACATCTGTGGTCCACTACCTTTCAGTATTGGGGGAATGCGCTACTTCATCACCTTTTGTGACAATCACACTCATGAAGTCTGGATTTACTTCCTTCACACAAAGGATGAGGCCTTAGCCAAATTCCGAGAGTTCAAGGCTCTTGTCAAAACTCAAACTGGTTTGAAATTCTGCATCATTCAAACTGATGGTGGGGGGGGATACACCTCAGAACAATTTGAAGCACTACTCAAGGGCAACGGTATCATCCACCAGAAAACTGCTCCTTACACTCTGGAGCAGAATGGACTGGTTGAAATCCTCAACCGTATTATTGTTGAATGAGGTCAATGCATGATGTTCAAAGCTAACCTCAGCTCTGGTTTCTGGGTCCTAGCCTTTACGTGTGTGGTTTATCTCATGAACTGTTCCCCTGTCAATTGCCTTTGCAATACTACACCTGAAGAATCATGGTCTGGCATCAAACCCAGTATCATTGATTTTCGCGCTTTCGGCTGCCCTGCTTATGTTCACATTCCAAAAGCTAAACGCACCAAACTGGAGTTCAAGTCCAAAAAGTGTGTCATGGTGGGATACAAACCAGGAACCAATGCCTATCGGCTTTGGGATCCTCAAGCGCACAAAGTCATTGTTTCACATGATGTCATCTTTGACAAATACCCCAAGCCTCCAGCACCTCCATCTCCACCTGTCAATCTCACAGACATTTTGTGGAACGGTGGGAAACCTGGAAAAGATATCCCTGGTATCAGTTGAGTGGGAGATGCATGGGACACACCTGACACAGACACAGTTCCAGTGCATGCTCCTAATCCTCTTGCTCCTTCTGTCCCAGAAGTCATCTCTGACAATGAACATGCATCCAATGCTCCTCCGGTTGATGCACTCCCTCTCCCTGTTGTTGCACCACCTGCTCCCCCAGATGATCCTCCACCTGCACATTGCCACCATTGCACTGAAGCAGAACTCCTAGGAGATCCACCTGAAGTCAAAGGTCGTCTTTGCTCACATGCACTACCTGCAGACAACAATGATCTCCCACCTCTGGATCCTGAATCTGAGGAGGACACAGCTCTGGCTGAAATGGCATTTGCATTCTATAGGCTACATGGACCCTTCTACGCTTTCTGAAGCTATGAAACATTCTGATGCTCCAATGTGGATGCAAGCCGTATACAAGGAGATTCAATCTCTGAAGGACATGAAGACCTTCACCATCATCAATGCCTTACCTTATGGCTGCAAGGCTGTGAGTTCAAAGCTCATCTTCTGACTCAAGCACAATGCCAATGGCTCTATCGAGCATTACAAGGTGTGTTTAGTTGCCTGTGGCTACTCTCAAGTCCCTGGAACGGATTTTGATGAAGCCTTTGCACCGGTTGTGAAGCTCACTTTAATTCGCATCCTATGTGCACTTGCCACTCTCCTTAAACTCCATTTCCATCATCTTGATGTCAACATTGCTTTCCTCCATGGCACATTACAGGAAGAAATCTACATGCGCTTACCTCAAGGCATAGGAATTGACTCCAGCAAGCTTGTTCATCTTCTATGCTCCATTTATGGCTTAAAGCAAGCATCACGTGTCTGGAATGAGCTGTTAGACCTCAAACTTGGGAAACTTGGTTTCTGTCGCCTGAATGCTGACTATTGCATTTATGTCCTATGTCAAGGAAATCACATCTGCTTCCTTGCGGTCTATGTTGATGACATGGGAATCCTTGTGGACGATCTTATGTTCATGGAAACTCAGAAGACCCTTATCAAAAAGGTTTTCAAGATCAAAGACCTTGGAGAAATTCAGCAGCTCCTTGGACTTGCAATTGACTACAACCATGAAGCTGGGTGACTTCAACTTTCCCAATCCCATTACATCATGGAATCCCTTGACCAATATGGTTATGCCAACAGCCGCACTCATCCTACCCCCCTCAGTTCTGGTGTGAAACTCACCAAGGCTGACTGTCCTACAACTCAAGCTGACATGGATGCCATGAAAGCTTATCCCTACCAAAGCCTCATCAGTAAGGTAGATGCCATCCATCCACCGCCAACATCACATGACTATTGTGACATGTCCAAATTGATACAGGCAGACAAAACTTTTAAATAGCTGTGAATTTGTGTCCAATAGTAGAAATATGGCTCCATAGGATCACTCTTTAGGCTTATCCCCAAGATCTGGCCACGTCAGATTGGCCAAATTAGGTGCACTGATTGAGCCTATCGCCAAATACTGATCTCATGCATCGACATGTCAATTTTAATTGCCCTTCAATTGCAATGCGTTCTCTACTGCTCATACTGATAGGAAACATAGTCTGGGATAAATGAAAACATTTTGGGCACTTACAGGGCCCTTTCCATACCTTGAGAAAGCAGTGTTCCTCTGCTTCAAAAGCCTGTTTGGGTGTGCCTGCCCAACACACCCTTTCACATGTTCCAGTGGAGATGGCATTCTCAGGTAGTATTTTTGGATCTAGTTCTTCAATTTTAATTCTGGAGCAATAGTACTTGGTACCAGTGTTGTGCCGGTCATTGACAGTTCAGAAAAGTCATTGACTGGTCAAGGCAGGGTCATGACTTGACTTTCGATGACCTGACTTTGATTGTAGGGTCAATCAGGGTCAATCTCTGATCTGCACGCAGCGATCATGAGAGATAAGGCATGTTTTGTGCAATAATGTAATACATATGTATCTAGCCAATTAGTATATCATCCATACTTTCATCGACTGAGACATCACATTGTCCTCGCCATCTGCATCAAGATCTAACAACTCCTAGAGGTCCAACTCTTCATCAAAGCTGAGTTTTGCTACTCGTGCATAAGCATTGACTCATGTCGTTGCTTAAAAGTTGAACAGGTTAGAAATCGGGACTGGAATACCCTATATATCTGACGACGGTTCAGGGTCATTGTCATCACCTAAATCACCAGATGTAATGTGTTGTGACGCGGTAGATTTACTTGGCGACTCGGTTCCAGATTTGGATGCCAGTGTCAAATCCTCATCTTGTTCAGAATCCAACGGCAAGTCTGGTTCTGTGGTTTTTCGGGGATGCTGAGCAAGTAAAGACACAACATCAATGACTTACTAGAGGTGGCAGTAGTTATACAATCAGGGAATACAGGTGTTATTGGAGTTGGAGGTGGCATAGATGTAGTGGTTGCTTGCCGTACCTTGAATTGATGCTTGACTCGGTCCTTTGACTGCTTTCAGACGTGCTCGTCGCGAATATGCATCTTGAGCTTTGCTAGAGAGGTCAACAAGATCAGTTTTCTCCCTTGCCATGACTCTTCTTCCAAGTTCAACATCCTTGTTCTCCTGCAGCTGAACAGTTGCAATGTTGGCATTGAAGCATTGGATATAATAGACCTTTGCTTTGGCAGAGGTACCAGAACCCACAAATGCAACGGGAGCCCTTGTGACTCATTTTGGGTGGTCATGGAAATACGAGCGCCACCATCCATGAGAACGGCTAGTGGCCCATCGCGAAAAGGGAAGCAATAAGCTGTTGTTTTAAGAATTAGCATTAAAAGACATCTGCATATCAACATCGTATCGATTTCAGTAGAATTTGGCCTACAAAAGACGTCTGCTGACGACAAAGAGAAAGTGTATAAAATAGTAACAGGAGCCTCGATGTTGATCATGAGTCTCCCAATCCGTTATCAGCTCACTCGGCTATCTCCGAGAGGCAGTGACAACACACGTGCCGGTCAAGTCAAAATGAAAAGTCATTGACTTGACTTTAGATTTTCAGTCATGACTGTCCAACACTGCTTGGTACTGGCCTTTGTTAGGCTCATCTCCAGAAAATGTCGGGGCCAGATTATGTACAGATAGTCTGTGTGAGCTATACGACTACAAGAGATGCTGATATGCAGTCCTTGCACCCGTTTTGGATGTGTGATGTCACAGCACGTGACGTTGGCGGCGTATGGAGGGCATCTACCTTACACTGGTGTATGCCATGCTTGGTACCCATCCAGACATTGCTTTTGCAGTGGGAGCCTTAAGCAAATACAGCTCCAATCCTGGAAAGGTTCACTGGGACAAAGCCGTTCATGTTCTCCAATATCTTGGAGGCACCAAAGATCTTTGTCTTGTCTTCGACCAGACGAAAGGCACTGACTTGAAGTCCATCATCATTGGTTATACCAATTCTGACTGGGCTGGCAACACAGACACTTGATGCTCTACGAGCAGTTATGTGTTCTCTGCATGTGGAGGAGCAATTTCCTGGAGCAGCAAACTCCAACTCTCTCCCGCACTCTCTTCTACAGAAACAGAATACATGGCTTGCACCTGTGCTGCACAAGAGGCTATCTGGTTGTGCCAGCTACTTGAAGAACTTGGATATTGTCAGGCCAAGACACAGATCTACAGTGACAACCAAGGATCTATTGCACTTGCTAAGAATCCCGGAAATCATCCCCGCACCAAACACATCCAACTTCAATACCATTTCATTCGTTTTGCTATCTCCGACAGACAAATTCTTCTTGACTACATACCTATGGCTCAAATGCCTGCAGACAGACTTACAAAAGGCCTCACTGGCGACAAACATAAAAAGTTCATTGACATGCTCAGACTGCGACCACAATTGAGTGGGAGTGTTAAATATTAGTTAGACCTACCTACGTTCATTATTTACAATCTTGTCTTAACTCTCGTGGACTCTATATTTACATATACATACTGTTTGTCATGCCAACATGTCACACTCAGTGGTTCATCTTACAGACTCACTGAGCTGGTATGTTGTGCACTTACTACAGCTTACATTACATGCTAACAGTACCTTAGACACTTGTTCTTTAGGTACATAATATATTAAGTGGTTCATCTTACAGACTCACTGAGCTGACACTTGTTCTTTAATTCTGGCAGAGTCACAGATACACAGGATAGTGATCCTATGGTTAGCATGATGTCTACAATGAGTGCACAGTTGGGAAATGGGGTGAGGGGACTTGGGCAATTGTGATGGGGAGTATGGGGGTTGTTGGTGTGATTGCTGATGTGCTGCTACAGCTCCTGTGACTTACTTAGTGTGCAATGACATTGTTCTTGAACTTGCTTTTGTTGTTATTGGAATTCTGATTGCCAATTCCAAGCACTCACAATGCCAGCTGATTGTGCCACCACCATTCTTGTGGCTCACACCAACTCATTTCAGTTTACTCAGGTTTTCTTACAGTCTATTATTCTTCTTGTCTATATATGTAGTGTAAAATCATGTATTTACGCATCCATTTGCCCCCCCTCCCCCCAATCTAACCCATTGCCTGGGACAAAATGACCTTGATGCCATCAAGATCACATCATTTATTTTAACACAAACGGATCTTACCTTCACTTGCTGGTGGGGTAATTAAAGAACCACTATGCCACTGTCACCATGCCACTCTATCCTTCCCTCATGTGCTCTGCTTTATCCCCAACGTCAATCTGATCTAATTGTCGTTATCTTATCTTGTTGCGTGCCCATCTTGTCACATGCCCATCTTGTCATGATCATTCTTTTCCTGCTGCCACCCTCGTCGCCATCATTTGCGCTGTTCCCCACTGTCTTTCCTCTGTTGCTGATGTTGTTACCCCTTCCCTTTTTGTTGTCATATTGCCCTCAGGGGGCTGAATCCCTGCATGTCATCATGTCATGTCATGTCAAGTCTTTGCCATCATTGTCGTGTTGTTATTTGTCATATAGCTCACCGAGAGCTCATGTCATTTGCATGTCATCAAACCTGCCTATGAGAGGCTAAAGTCCCACTGTGCTGTTATACTGGAGTGAGATGTGATGTTGGATGCTGATGGAAACAGGTTGTCAATGCCAGCTTAGTTGAGTGGATTTTTTGGGAATTTTGAGATTGAGGGAGTGTTCACAGACAGGGAGTGCCCTCCAATGCATTGTTCACACTCGAGGGAGTGTGTTGGAATTCTGATTGCCGATTCCAAGCGCTCACAATGCCAGCTGATTGTGCCGCCACCATTCTTGTGGCTCACACCAACTCATTTTGGTTTACTCAGGTTTTCTTACAGTCTATTGTTCTTCTTGTCTATATATGTAGTGTAAAATCATGTATTTACACATCTGTTTGCCCCCCCCTCCCCCCAATCTAACCCATTGCCTGGGACAAACTGACCTCAATGCCGTTGAGATCGCATCGTTTATTTTAACAGTTGTGGGTACATATTACCAGGCACAGGAAGGAAGAGAATGAGCCATGTTCACTTAATACCACACTTATCATAATCCAGCTGGTAGTCTCATTGCTCGATGGGCCTGCTATTGTTTGTAAGTATATATATATCATCAATAGTGTGTTTGAATTGGAGTTGGAATTGAGATAAATAATGCTTTTGATAATAGTGGTGGGTGGAAGGAGTAAGAATACAGATGAAGCAGATATGTATGTGGGGTTCATGGCACAAGAGCGAGGATCTTTTCAATGTGGTCGTTAGAATACCAGGTGCTCAACAGAAGATATTCTTCCTGTGTAGGAATCAGGGTCGGGTTCTCCAATCGGAGAAGAAAAAACTGAGTGCAAGCAATCCTGGATTGATCGGCAGGTGAGAGTGCTGGGGGATCAGAGCTGGCAAGCCGCTGCAACTTTGAGTCCTCAAATGCCTGGTATGCATCTTCAACTTTCCCTAACTTGGCCCATGCTAATCCCATTCCCTGAAGAGCTGTGGGCGATGGTGGTAACCCCAAAGACTTCCGAATCTCGAGAGAGCGAAGGTGGGACCTGAGAGAACCTTCAAAGTCCCCACTTGCAGAAAGGATCCTTGCAATATCATTGTGCAAGCCAGCACATCCATGAGCATCGCCAATTCGATCACACTCCTCCAGTGCAAAAGCTGCACAAGCATATGCGAAGTCATACTGTCCCATGTAGTAGTGGACCCATGAACTTACACGGGAGCATTCCGCATGGTATTCCCAATCCTTGACCTGGGCAAGCACTGGTTCAGCCTGCATCAAGAGGTCAAGGGCGGTGGGATTGTTGTGAAACCTAAAGTGCACGTTCCCAAGGTGAAGGAGGCAGCGAGCAGCAAGACCCTTGTCACCGGCAGCCTTGCAGTCAGCCTGTGCATCCATGATAATTTCTTGGAATCTTTCAAATGTTTCACCAGCCTGCCCTTCCATTGCGGCAACAAGTCTGAGGCGGCATTTAGCAGCCCTTGTTCTATCTGAAGCAGATAGAAAATGATTGAGGGCTGCCTCAAATTGTTTACGGGCCTTGTTGTACTGATTCGCCCGGAAAAGGGTATCTCCATAGCAGAAGAGAAGGTCACCCTGGAGAATGTTGTCATCAATGTGACGCGCGAGGTACAGTGCACGCTCAATGATGTTAACTCTTGCACTGTGGTGCCGCTGGTGGTGTGCCAGCAACAAGAAACCATCTCGGATGACACATGACAAGGAACCATCTTGGGTTGCATGATTCTCTGGAGTTGTAAGAAGGACAGCCTCAAGATTTCCTTCTTCTGCGGACATGGCGGCACTGTGGGATTTGTAGAGTTCGTCGTTGATGTCAGAGACATGTGTTTTAAGGAATCGGCACGCAGATACAATCATCGACATCCCGATTTGCTTCGAGAAACGGGACTCATGAAGAATATAGCGTTGGATGACAGGGAGAACGAAGATAGTGGATCCGTTTTGCTCCACCAACGATGTGTCTTTGAGAACATCTAATGCTTCAATCAACTTGCTTGCCCACCATTTGGAGAGTGTCTGGTACGAAGTGCCGGCAGGCAACATTGAAATTGCGCACAAGAGTTGAAATGCTTCGGGGTGAGCAGTCATACGAGGACTGTTCACCGAAAGCCCTATGCAAACGTCCATGCTTGTCTTAGCATCTAGCCCTTGCCCCATCACAGCCGTGCCACGAGCTTTGTATTCCTCAGCAACGTCCCTTGCAGACAGGCCGTTTGATGCTGCAAACTTAGCCATCAACGTGACGGCAAGTGGCATATGGCCAATCAAGTCGAGCAAACTTGGGAGCCCATGGTCTTCATTGCCCTTAGGGTGCCATGAGATGTAAATGTCGCGAGCGGCTGTAGCATCAACAGCACGAAGGTGGACACGATGCCATGGAAGGTCTTCACAAGGCGGCGATAACGACCTTATTGTGACGAAGAGTGTTACGTGAGGAATTTGGTTGATATCGCGAATAACCTGTTCAACCTCTGACTGGCCTTCTGCGGCATTCCAGGGAGTCTCGAAGTTGTCGAGCACGAGAACAATGGGTGGTGACGTCCTGAGTACCATGAGGATGTCACTGAGGGGGTTACCCGATTTGATATAGATGCCCAATGATGTACAAAGGGTGTCAATAAGGAGGGCGGTGGATGGTGCCTTCACACAAGGAACCCAGACACGGAGGTGTTCAGCGAAACGAGCCTCTACATCGGGATGATTCATCACTGCGAGTGACGTCGATGTCTTGCCCATGCCCCCTGGGCCAAGTAGGCAGATGTGTTGTCGGGGGCCTCCAACGAGGACGTCAACAAGTTCAGTAACGAGAGTGTCGCGGCCGTGAAATATGTGGGTGTTAGCTGGTATCAAAGCCCGAGTTGGGGAGGAGGTCGAATGTGCCCGTGAGCCCTGGGTGAGTATCGCCTTTACATCAACCATCGACAGTTGCATATCGTTGAGGGTTCGAGTATTTTGCTGTTGCTGAGCGTGAAACGTTGCAATTTGTTGTTCCAGTTTAGTGAGCATATTGGTTTGCTCTATGTTGCGAGCAAGCTAGAGGAGAATAATTATGTTTGGCACCAACATCGTAAGAATCATATTACCTCAAAACTTTGGAGGGAAGCGTCTAACCTCGCGACACACTGGCGAACCTTGTCATTATTTAGGCTTGTGGAAATAAGGAGTAGAAATCGGTGCTGGGATGCGATTTTACTGAGCTGTGTCTCGATGATATGAAATTCTCTGGAATATCGGCTTCAGCAGGCACATCACGGTGGGCATAACATCGAAACCCACGAACCTTTGCAGCGTTCCGATGTCCTGAACCATTTGTGCCCGAATTTCGCCTTCCTTCTTGCCCTTGAGCTCGTTGACCAACGTAAGCACGAGTGCTTTGATGCGGAGCTTGAGTTCTTGAGCCTGTTCAAGAGTTGCATGGCTTTCCTGGAAGATCGTTCAATGAACAATTTCAAAGACCAAGGCACATTACTTACTTCACAAGCCTTTATGATGTTCAGAGCAAGCTTTACAACTATACCGAAACCGGGGACAGGGACAGCTACCGCGACAGCCTCTAGTATGGTGAGGAATTCCTTTGCCGCCTCACTGGCGTATTCCCCACGCGTCGGTTTTGCCACCCCGTTGACATCGGTTGTTAGGTTACTATAAAGGATAGATACATAATTTTAGGTAACCCACCGGTAAAAGCGACACACATTACTCACCCCGTCTGGGCCTTCATGTAGGCGTCCCGAGCTGCTAAAGATGGGGAACACGGGAAACGCATCCAAGTTGGGGCAACAGTCGACTTGTTGAGGTGACAGCTGGTGGAGGCTGTGAACGGCATCCATTTATCAACATCAATCCTTCAATGTTCATTCTGAGCGTGTGCGATCATGTTGGTGTGATACATTTGTGTCAGCGCCAGCGTTCTTATGCTGATCGAAGTGCAGCACCATCTGTACTATTTTAGTCGACTGCAACGCTCATCACATGGAAAGAAGTATTCCAGGAGAGTCAATAACACCGAGAAAAGGACAGAGTTGCATCCTAACAACACAGAGATTAAGCTGCAATAATAACTTCATGCATTGTTGTCTCACTCCTCGAGCCCTCTTGCCACCGATGGGTCGACATCGCCCCCTCTGGGCGAAATATTCGGGGGATAGCGTTGCTCTCTCCCGACGCATAATTGAAGATGCTGCCGAAGCACGCCTCGCCTGGTAGGAACACGCGCTCGATTACCACAGCCAACTACTTTGAGGTATTTCGAGAGAAAGGACCACGCGGCGAGCAGAATTGCAGAGAGGAGGTGAGTACGGCGGTACGGAGAAGGCGCGAGAGGTGGTACGGTCCCGATGAGCAGCCGAGGATCTGGTTGTTTCAGCGGTGTGGGCTGGGGCTGGGGAGCTGATCCGGATCCGGAGACAGAGAAAGTCTAAGTCGTCCGGCAGGAGATATGTCGCCATCGATGTCATCGGGGTATTGAGGCTTTGTCACGGGTGTAATCTCTCCTCATTTCCATCGAGAATGCGCTTCCCTTCATCGCTTGCGGTGTCCGCCTACGGTCCGTGTTTGGGTACGAACCCCTCAATCGAGCACCAGCAGACCTCGAATGTTTTCTTGGGTGCGCCCTGCTCCCACTCGCCATCCAAATTCGACTCCTTCAACACGTTCAGCACCGATTCCTTCTCCCTTCTCGTCTTCCATCCTTAGAAAAGAGATACCAATCCGTCCGTGAACAACTTGCTTGCGGCCAAGAGATCAAGATCGGTGTGCGCATGTCGTCTCTGTAATCCGGCCGAATTCGAACTTTCCAATATGACGGGATGGTTGGGGGATTGTAGATGGGGCAATGTAAAATCGGCCTTGGTGGAAGGACCAGGAGTATGAGATTGAATGTTCGAGTTGGGTTCGAGAAGGAGATGTGGTGGGCCGTGGGCTCGACGTAGAAATATAAAATCTGCTTTACGACTATATTGCGAGATAACGACCACGCGACGAGCAGGACCGTAAAGAGGGTGTAAGTATAGCGGTATAGAGAAGGTACGATGGTTGGCATGGTTTCGATGAACACGCCGAGGATCTGGATATTTCATGAAGCTGGGGCTCAGTATTGGGTGGATGGGACTCGTGTCGAAGGGCTCAGGTACGGAGGCTGGGCTGTGATTGGATACGGATCCTAAGGCAGAGGAAGTGCAAGCCCTCGGGCTAGAGATATATCGCCATCAACTCCATTGGGTTATTGACGCTCGACCACAGGTTACGATCACCCCTCATTTCTTCGAGAGTGCGCTTCCCTTGCTTGCTTACGATGTCCGCCTACAGTCCGTGTTTTTGACCAACAGACTTTGAATGTTTCTTTGGGCGCGCCCTCCCCCCACTCTCCATCCAAATCTGACTCTTTCTTCGACATGTTCGGCACCGATCCCTTCTCGTTTTCTGTGAGAAATTCCGTCGGCAAATAGCTCCCTTGCAACCGGGGTATTGATATCGATGTGGTCGTCTTCGTAATCTAGGCAGATTTAATCCTTCCAATACAACGGGACCACCAATAGAATGCACTTGGAGAAACGTAGAATCAGTCTTGGCGAAAGGACCAGGAACGTCGAACTGAATATTTGGAGTTGGGTTCGAGGAGTGTGGCAGGTGTAACGTAGACGTAGAAATTTGAAGCCTGTTTCGGGACTGAGAGGGTAGAAGTTGCGTTTCGAAGACACCTTGAACAGGCAAGTAAGAAAACGACAATGTCGAGAAAGAGCAAATTATGAGTGTTTACCTTAAGGAAAGGGCAGAGGGTTGCATTTGGCCGCAGTCCGAGTCTGCACGTTCACGTTCGTATTGGTGTCCTCAACGAGCAGTACAAAGACGGGACCGGTCGGTGCTTATGGTGCCAGGGAGAGATATAAGGTCGTTTGCTAGGCGGATCGTAGCTGGCGCAGAACGGTGGCGGAGCTATGTGGATGGTACACACATAACCCCGGAGCCATAGCCATCGTATACGTGGCCTCTCTATCGTCATCGACACCAGTACCAAGATAATATACACAAGCAGAACAAGACTCGTCAGGTCTCAGGCCTTTACAAGCAGGATCTGGATGATCAGCGCAGCGGGAAGCTCATTTGGGTTTATCCTTGCCTGTGGTATGAGAATTTGTGGGAGCCAGCAGGCGTTGCTTGTTCATTGTGGGAGCGGAT